>KN470640.1:56416-72856 GCA_000787095.1 Periophthalmodon schlosseri | reverse complement strand
AGATGAACATTTGTTATTGACCAAATAAATCTCTCATCTTTTTAAGTGGGAGAAATTGCACAATTGGTGGCTGACTAAATACTTTTTTTCCCCACTATAATTATAAAGAGTTTTGTTTTCCGATAATCAGGAAGTAAATATAACAGCATGTGTGATGGACATACTGCAGCTTGATGGAACATGGTGAGGAGGGTCAGGGAACAGGGTGGAATGTTTAGTCAGTTAATCATTGGGACTTTTCCTGCTCCATTGTTTCTTTGGTTGGGAGCATGTTCTTCTCCTGAGTGCATGCTAGTTGCCGTTAGCGCATTTTTAAGACACTAAAAATCAAGGACAGCTCCTTTTAACTGCATAACCTCTTAGACACTAATAGATAAGTACATTCTCCAAGACAATACTTCAGAACGTACCTTGAACATTTTAATCTTCCTTGTTAAGTTATTATGTTGATTTATAAATTATGGCTTTTAAAAAAAACTATTCTCACGGAGAAATCTTAAAATTTGTTTTTCTAGTTGATTAAATTTATAAAAAATGTTAGCATAATATGTTTGTAAATCAGCCAAAAGTGTTTACAGTGAGATGAAATTAACAATAGTGCTGTCACCGGGCAAAATTGTAAATTTTGAGACAGCTTTCAGTATTACTATGATTTTAAAAAAGAAACACTTTTTAGAGAATAGAATGTAAATTTCAACATAAATGTGGTGTTACTCAGGCTCTGATAAAGCTCAACATTGTTCTTAAACTGTTCAGGAAAGGTAAAACGTTGTCCTGTTCTTGTGATTTTAGTTTTTTAGTATCGATACCTGCTCAGATGAGTATCTAGTTTCAGTAGTAGTTTTAGTATCAATAAATATCAGAATTCCAATACTTTTTCCAGAATTTTTTGGCCCTAATATTTCACACTTTCACATTTACTGCATTTTGTTTCCCCCTCAGATGGGTGCGAGGAGAGCACTACATCTACAAGTTCAGCAGACCAGGTAGCACCAGTGCAGCCCAGGGAAAATGGTGGATCAGGAAGAGGATCGGACCCTACTTCCCCCCGGTCGACCTGGAAGGACTCAGAGGGTACTTCCAGTCCCGGAACTGGCCCCACCCACATGTGCCAGGACACCGGAGCTAACACTACATGACCAACAGATGCTGTTACATCTGATACTGTAGTCAAGAAATAGTCTGGGATTCTTAATGGACTGAATTGTTTTAATGAATGTTCCAAATGCCAAATAACTGGAATTTTAAAATCTCTAAATGTGATTTTGTTTTGTTTTTTTAATTAAAATGTGTTGTAAGAAAATAAATGCAACTTTCTGTAGAATTTTTGGTACAAATTTGACTTATTGTGATGTTGCAATATCTTAAGTACCTAAAGTCCACTGCGTAACTTTTCACCTGCTTGTTTCAATAGATGCGTTATCGTTCAGCATCAAGGCACTGTACCTGATTTTTACTCACCCAAGTTATTCCTCACTCAACTTACGCATTCTGAGCAGCCTAATTATTCACTGTGATGAGTTTATAAGCGCTTTTCACAACTTTCAGAGGCCAGAGCGGAGCTTGCCATCACGGTAATGCTAGCAACTAGCATGCAAACTGCGCTTCCTGATTCTCACACAATAAAACGCTTTATAACTAGATCCAGACAGCAGACTCATTTTGACCTCAAGAGCTGCTTATACGATATATCTGTTCTGGGGCAAGACAAATTTTGCTGAAATACACGGAAAAATCGGGTGCAGGCCCTTTAAACGTGTATATTTGGCGTTTATGCTCAAAAACACCTTGGTGATGGGGTGGTTGAGACTGACAAAAATAAGTATCTTGATAACGAAAGTCAGAGGATATAATGGCAATCTAACAGCAGCCTGGTGATGCCCACTGCTTGTCTCCATTGAGGTAAATATATTTAACGCCATACTGTGGAACGGATCTGTAATGGATGAGGAGATAATGGTGGATGGATTTGCTGAATTAGTGCCTTTTTGGTGAAGAGGACATGAGAGAGCCATGTCGCCATAGTAACATGATGGATTTGGGATTAAATTAATTCATTACTCTTTTGGGAGTACACACTGACACAGATAAATATGCATGGTATGTGCATTTCCAAACAAGACAAATTACAAAAACATTTTTCACTGGGAACATCCGCTATTGCTTATTTCATGCTCCTTTTCCCGCTTTAATTAACTGAAATGCACTTGATATTATTTGTTGTTAGGAAAAATAAGGGAGACTTTTTTTTTACTTTGTTATCGTATACTTTATACGCTGTGGAGTGGTTACCTTGCACAGGCCTCTGCCAGATAGTAGTTTGGGAATTCTGATCGGTAGTAAAGTAAATATATGCAGCCCGCACTCTTACAGTTTAAAACCTACTACAAAAGTTACTACACTCACAAATGAACCCGTGTTACCAGTGCCTAAATCTGCATATAGAGGACACATACAGGTTTTTCTCATTCTCAGTGTATGGACAGGTCATTCTTCATGTGAAAGAACCACGAGAATTCACTCTCTGAGCTGCAGCTGCACTAGCGCTGATTCATGCAGATGCTAAGGTTTAGGTAGTGAGGGAGAGAGTCGTTTAAGGTTTAAACCAACTGGATTTCAGCTTTGAAACTGGCAACCCAAATGAGAGACTGACGTGAGGCTCACTCTGCTGTCTGACTGGCTGATCGTCTTGAGAACCAAAACACCAAATGATAAGAGTAAATCAGCTTTACAATTGTTATCAGTAAAATCTATATTTGATTTGAACATGTCTACCTCGTATTTGGGGACACAGATAGGTCATGTTTATGAAATTTTAAAGTAATTAAAAATCTTAACTGGAGCAATAGCCTATAGTACGGTGTACAGGCTGACACAGGAGTACCCAAGGGAAACCATCCCAGATACCAGCAGAACTTTGAACTGAGATCCAAGAATGGATCCCTTGTGTATTTTTATAATGTAGATTAGATTAGAACACAAATAGGCAACACCGTTACAGTCATAAACTCACTGTTAAAAAACACCCCTATAGCAACAATAACAAACAAACCAATATTGGTGGTTTACGGATTCCAGAAAGTTTGGCATTTTGTTACGTGGTGAGACTAGAGTTTCATGTCCCAAAGCCCTATACTTAACCAAATGAACTGTTCCTAAACTTAACCCTAACCTTAACCTGATAGCAGGGCCGGCCCAGCCTAAAGGCGGACTAAGCTGCTGCTTAGGGCCCCGAGGCCACCAGAGGGCCCCCAAGAGCCCATACATTTATATTAAAACTTTACATATTATAAAATAATATAATATGTAAAGTTTTATTAGAAACAGGACTGGTGTGTTCATAGCAGCCTAAATATCCCTCTCAAACAATTACATTTGTTTTTTTTCTTTTATCCATAGTAGCAAAATATCTGCTGTTGCCTACATTTGTTTTTGAGCCAGGCGGCCTACAAACTTGGCTCAGTTACACCAGTTCTGTCAGGAGGAATGGGCTAAAATTTCTGCCAACTATTATGAGAAGAGTGCGGAAGGATACTCAAAACATTTGTCAAACAGTTTAAAGGCAATGGTACCAAATACTAATGAAATGTATGTAAACTTCTGACCTCTGAAGAAAGTCATGAAAAATTGTCTAAAAAAAATCTTCTCTCATAATGAAATGTATGTAAACTTCTGACCTCTGAAGAAAGTCATGAAAAATTGTCTAAAAAAAATCCTTCTCTCATTATTTTGGCATTTAGCAAATAGAAATAATTTTGGTCATCTTAACTGACCTAAAACAGGAAAAGTTTAGTCTGATTTCATGTCAGACAGTGAGAAAAAAAAGCATTTGTGTCTTTTTATATAGTGTATTTGTGTAACTTCTGGTTTCAACTGTAAATACAAATACAAATGGTTGAGGTGATGAGAGCATAGTCATAATAATTGTCAAATGTGAATCACCAATAGCTGAGCCAGGATATGTCCACTGCAGGGGGCCCATGAGACAAATTCAGCTTAGAGCCCCCTGAAACCTAGGGCCGGCCCTGCCTGATAGAGAAATAATACATAGGTCGAAATTAAACAGCTAAAAAAGTGAAAAAAATAGAATGCTAAGCTCTGCCCTCGTAATATAATGCCAAACATTTGAGCAGTCCCAAGGCCAGTTTTCCTTATTGATAACATTGTACTTTT
Source organism: Periophthalmodon schlosseri (assembly GCA_000787095.1). Taxonomy (NCBI): domain Eukaryota; kingdom Metazoa; phylum Chordata; class Actinopteri; order Gobiiformes; family Gobiidae; genus Periophthalmodon; species Periophthalmodon schlosseri. Next base: position 68,683 of record KN470640.1, on the reverse strand, counting down.
AGTTGAAATATCGAAAAGGTAATTCCACAAATCTTACTGATTTTTAAATACTGATTTTTGCTGCCCCTCATCTGTATTAAATATTATTGGCCTATAGAATGTTGTGGTGTCATCTGAAACCCAGCAATCGTGAACTTCCAACAATCCCACAACAAACTCCATGCTGTTTTTCTGTAATTATGGACTACTTTGATGTACCACGCGCTTTAACAAACAACTCCGCAGCCCGACCAATCAGAGCGCCTGTGGGTAGGCTCCATTATCGCCCCGGCAACTGATGGCTATGGGGCCTCCTCCCGATGTTCTGGCTCTTATTGCTTTTGACGATGCACAGCTAGCACAGCATGGGCGTTTTTAATAGACTCATCAGACTGCCATATCTGCATGCTCGTTTCTGGAACACAAACAGATTTCCCCATGGAATCGCTTTCAGCAGCATTCGCCGCTTTTGTGCTTCTTTGATGGAGCTAACTTAAAGCGCGTTTGACAGATTTTTCTCATTATTACTTGGTTTGGTGGGATAGTAACTGATGTAAATATTCGTCATAATTTTGTGAAGAAAAGTAGAAATCAAAAAGTTGGAAAACACAGGAAGTAGCGGTTAACTGGTTCTCTAACGGTAGCTGGCTAGTTCAGAGGCACCGTCTGCCTGACCATTTCCAGCGTAATTTAATGTCTGTGAGGTTTTTACAGAGTATAGACTATAATTAATAAATCCTCACAGATCAGGCAGTGGACAGCGAGCTGCAGGTAGATGTCACTGACAATGTGTTAAACATTTATGGCATCACTGAAGGACACCTAAATAAAGCTAATATGGTAAATATTGTCCTTACAACCAATGTAATTTTGTTGTTATGTAACATATGTTTTAATAGAAGTTAGCGTTAGCACTGACACACAAAGACGTACCTCTCTAAAAGTGTCCTTTGGTGAAGTTTTCCTTGCGTTCGTGTAACGTTAAACATGTTGTAAGTGACATTCTCCCGCAGCTCCCTGTCCACTGCCTGATCTGTCAGGATTTATTGTGAGACTCCGCAAAAACCTCACAGACATTGCATTACACCGGATAATGGTCGTGTTGACTGTCCCTCTGATTGGAACTAGCCGGCTGCTGTTGTGCGCAGAGCCAATTCTAAAACGGAACGCCTCTACCAGTGTCATCAACTGTCATCGACTCCCGAAAATTGTACTTCATTACTGTACTTTTTTTACTACTTGTATGTTGTTACCTTCCACCACTGCTTTTGCTTCATTATATCGCAAGAAGGGACAGAGCATTTTGAGCTTTTGAGATAATAAAGGATTACTCAAAACAAAACACAGCTCCAGGTATGTGTTGGAGGAGGTAAAAACATACACAGCAACGAACTAACTGGCTTAAAGCTCACAGGAGTCATTTTTGCATAATATACAAGCTTTAAATACAATGATGTGATCTATGTTTTAGGGGAATGAGTAGCCCAACCTTATGCACTTAACGATCGCTAACGAAACCGCACGATAAACTAATGCATTTTGATTGCGTGAAAGACGGGGGTAGTGAGGGGTAGTATGAAGAAGAATGAGAGAGGAGGGAGGTCAGAAATCTGGGATGAAAAATAGATTTAATCACAGCTTGCGTTCTGTTGCTAATGTGAGTCTGGCAGCTCCGTGTTATGGATGTCAGTATTGATGTACAGCTTGTGGGTGGGTAATGGAGCACATTTATTGGAGTTACATTGGGTTTGTAACTTTTTATGTAGATCACATAGTTTTGTTTATTTTTTATCTGCTGCAAGAAATTATGAAAAAACAAGAGATAATCTATACAGCGTTTCCGGATCTCAGTGACCTCCCTGATCCAACGGGAACTTCTAAATTATGAAAACATGAAGATCTAATGAACCTACCTGGACTTTAAAGCGGCATTGTGTAGCTTTCTGGAGATAGCACATCATCTGGAAATAAAAAGCACTTTTGAACGTTCTCCTTGGAGACAGATGAGTTTTATGCCATATTTCCATGGAAACAAGCTGGTTTGATACGCGCACACTCACATTAGGGATGCTTGTTTTTCATAATAATACAAAATATCCCACATAAAACAAAACAAACAAAAAAGCTTTTATTTGAGTCGATTTTTTGGACACATGGGTTTGTAGATGGGTGTTCAGGTGCTGCACAGAGGATTTATTTCACTTTACGAACAAGTGCACTGCAAGGAGTGTTTGGAATTTGAACCCACAATGCCAAGACAACTATTCTGTATTATATTCTACGCTCTGCCGGCTCTACTGTGCATTTTTGTCATAAATATATAAAAAAAAACTATACAGATGTAGCTAAATAATAATATTTTAAAGGTAGACCAGGTAACTTCTCTGGTGGAAGTGTCCACTACCTACTTGTCATATGGAGAAGTTCAGTCATGGGACAATATTGAAATCCCAGATCATCAGGGCCAAAATAATTTCGATTAACGATTATATCATGATACTTATTAAAGTTGCTGACAGTTTATTCATGTTATGGATATGAATTATAATTTAAATATTATGAACAGGTTCTATATTTAAACAAACGCTATAGTACTGTACTTTGTTTTTGGTTTTTTTTACTATTCACTATGAACCAGATATTCTGTGTTCTTAATAAAGATTGAATTGAATTGGACTGAATTGCACTGAGCAATGATCTAGAAGAGATACTCACGGATACGTAGCTTTTTTCTGCACACTCTGGTGATATAATGCCGATTAATCTGGTTTTGATCCTCACAGTTATCTAAAATGTCCCACGAATGATTATTGTCAACCCTTTTTCTCACGATAAATGATGTTACTGTTTATTGCCCCATCCCTAGAGAAGTTATTGCTTGGAATTAGCCTGAATGATGGAGGGGTAACAGTAACACAATGCTGCGACAGTAGCTCGGTTGGCAGAGCGTTTGTCCACTGATCCAAAGGTTGACAGTTCAAATCCCGCTCTCGATGTAAACAACATTGGTAGAGCGGTCAGATCCACTGACCCACAGGTTGGCGATGCGATTCCGGCTCCCACAAATTAATACTGCTGTTGGGTTCTTGGGCAAGACACTTAACGCACCTCACCCCCAGTGTCTGCTTACACTGGTGAATGGGTGAGTGGTTCCTTGATATAAAGCGCTACATAAAAATGTGACCATTTACCATTAAGAGTAAATAAATAAATAACTATTGTATTGAAACTGTTTTATATTTTGTTCATCCAGCCTGCTAGAGGGCGCTAGATGCAAGTGTGGTCTTAGATTCAGCCAGTAGGCAGCCAGAAGTAAACAACTAGCTTGCAGAATTTCAATCAGTCGATTATGTGTTTTGCTGTATAATCTGAAGCCATCCACTCATTTCCAGCCCTTTGAGTGGCAATATGAGTAAGTTTTTATGTTTAATATTAACCTTGGCAACTATATTTATGACAATATACACAAGTTTGTTACATTTTATTATTTTACAATTGAGATGTTCCGGAAGAGATAATGGAGCCTGTTTGAGTTATCTGTGTTACTGCGTTAACGCTTTATATTTACATAGTGTAACTTAAATGGATACTGTTTATTTACTGCTTATCGTTGCAGCTTCACACTTTTTTGCATTAAATCCTGTCAAATACAACACCTGCCTGTTCCTTGGAGGAAATGATGCAAGAGAGAGTTTATCTGGCTGTGAAACTCAATTAGGACACGGGGTCACGTTGGGTGCGACAGTACACCTACGGTTCCTTCACATTCTTTCATGGACACTTTACTATAGATCCAGCAGCTATTTCTACAGCGCTTTGTGAGTTTACCCACCTTGTTTGTGACTGGCAGGAGGCTACGGAGGAGATCTAGACAATGGGCTGCGCCACTTTGAATCATGAGTCAGCGCAGAACAGATTGGCCTCTATCTGCGGACACATTCACTGCTGTAAAGACCGTTTAAACCACCGTGGTCCAACGTATATAGTGTATATGAGCGCTATGCATTGGTCATATGTTGTCACAATTTACAGGAGAACGTTGCGAGCTTATTCAGTGTACAAGGACTTAAGGTTGTATAGGCTCGAGCATTCAATCAAAATAGCCTACTTAAAGGGCCCACGCTATTTTCCGATCTATGTTATAATGTTGTTTCCTTATCAAAAACATACCCAAAGTTGTGTTTTGTTTCATTCATGCATGTTTACATTTTTTCTGCCACTTAAAGTATGATAAATATTCAGTGTACTATGGTAAACGGTAAATGGTCACATTTTTACATAGCGCTTTTCCACCTTCAAGTCACTCAAAGCGCTTTACATTTAGGAACCACACACCCATTCACACACACATTCACACACCAGCGTACGCAGACACTGGGGGCAAGGTGGGTTAAGTGTTTTGCACAAGGACACAGATTTTAAACTGTTACATAATTCCGAGATATGTTTTTTAAAGGATAAGTTTTCGTCAAGCCAAAACCCAAGATATTTATAAGTGTCGACTGGACTCAATGGATGTACCATTTAGCGTTGAAAAATTTGTAGCTTGCGCGTTGCTTAAATGTTTTTTTTTTTGTTGTTGTATCATCATATACTTAGTTTTATTTGCATTCAATGACAGTTTAAGATTTATGAGAGAATTTTAATTTCATTAAAATATTGCTGCAATTTTAAAATTGCCTGATTAGCAGAGGGAGCACTTGCATACAAAACAGCATCATCTGCATCTAAATGTATGAGGCTTTCTCTTAAATTGTAACCAATGGAATTAATAAAAATAGTAAAAAGTAGAGGGCCCAAAATAGAGCCTTGGGGCACTCCTTCACCTAAAGTTAGAAAATCCGATTTAAAACCATCGGCTACTACTGCCTGGGTTCTGTTTGAAAGATAATTTTGGAACCAATTACATGTAGCATTGACAAATCCAATATGCTTCAGATGCTTCAAGAGGACTCCATGACCCACTGAATCAAAAGCTTTAGTCAAATCAATAAACAGAGCTACATAATCTTGTTTATCATCAAGGGCTGAGAAAATGTCATTTAAAACTTTTGTGGTTGCAGTGACAGTACTATGCCCTTTTCTGAAACCTGATTGATAAGACTTCAAAATGGAGCATTTATCTAGATAAATTGTAACTTGCTTTGCAGCTAACTTTTCTAAAACTTTTGCAAGACAAGGTAATTTAGATATTGGCTGGAAATGTTTTTTATTTGTCCCACCCTTATGTAAAGGTAAAACATGTGCCGTTTTCCATAATTCTGGTATAAATGCAATTTGAATTGATAAATTAAAAATATGTAATAGAGGTTGAATTAAATATGGGGCAGCTAGTACAGAAGTTTTGGATCAAGGTCATCAGCTCCCATGCACTTCTTTGGGTCTATGGAGCGGACAACCAAGAACGGATTAGATACGCTCTCTGCAGCTTGCCAAAGTGGACAGTTTTGGTCCAGAATTTTAGATGATTTAAATAGGTCTATAAGGTTGCCAGTTCTTCTCGTGTCCTTGTGTCCTTGGGCAAGACCCTTTACCCACCTTGTCAGACGGAAGGTGGTTATAGAGGCTATAGGTGCAGATTGGCTGCCACATTGAAAAATAGCAGCTTTGCCTTAGGCCAGCGGTAGCTTTTGGAAGTTCATACACTGCAATCAGTGTGACCGTGGAGTGTATGAAAGATTAATGACTAGAAAAGAGTTATACAAGATTGGGTTTTAATATTAAAAAGTAAAAGTATTACTTCTATGACCACAATTATTACGCTACTATTAGGGCACTACTAACTGCTGGCTAACTCTTACATATGTGTTTCTCGATGTAGGATGATGTAATAGCCCAGATAGTAACCTTAGCGGTCCTGGGGACTCTTTTTGCCGGAACACCTAAGATAGCAGACAAAAGAGCTAAGTCGACACAATTTCAATTAATTGATAAACATTGTAAAACTTCTTATTCTTCTCCTTCACTAGAATCATTTGGATGATTCCAGCCCTTGACTTGCCAATCTCTACTGAACTGAAGGTAAAAGGCAGCTGTTAACTTGAAAACTACCACTACGTGACATCACAAGGTGGAACAGAGCATTTTGAGCTTTGGAGAATGCTCTGTTCTAAAAAATAAATTGTTACTGAAATGAGTGAAAGAAACAAAGCACAATTCTGGGTATGTTTTTGATGAGGTAACAGCATTATAACATGGTTTAAAGATCACAAGAGTCAATTTTGTTTAATATAGGACCTTTAAGCTTAGGCCTATGTAATGGACTAGCTACATTACAGAAGAGTAGTCAAAGTTGTACACAAGTAGAAAAGTATTTAGGGAAACTACCACTCAAGTAAAGTAAGAGTAGTTGTAAGAGTAACTATCTGAGTATAACATCTGATTTCTAATTTGAAGTTAGTGGGGTGGGGGTCCTCCATATGCTTGTATCTATGGACATGTTATAGCCTTGCCTGAAAAGTGCCACAGTATGATATTAAATCTCCATGGATACAGGTGACACCATCAGGCCAAGTTACATTTCAGATCTGCAAGACAAGTTTAATGCCATATGTGGAACATTCAAGGCAAACAACAACATCTCCATGGAGGCAAGCAGGTGGCAGGCCATCCAAGAGAAAAGTTACATCGTGCCCCTTTAATGTAACTGGGAAGATAAAAGAAATTACGACACAATCTGGTATTTTCACAGAATAGACCAACAAAAAGCGGTCCAAGAAACACAAATGTTGTTTATTGTCAACATAACGCTTTTGTCACTTATACACTCTCTCGCTGTGGGAAGAATAACCAAAATTTTTATTTCAGTAAGTATTATTAGGAGTAAGTATTCAGTATTATTATTACAGTTTTTTTTGGAAAATATATTAAGCTACTCAAGTAGTAGAAGTGTGGTCTGGAAATTAGGATGAGAGGAACAATTTTATGTTTATGTCTGCTATATACCATATTTTCCAGACTATAAGTCGCACTTTTTTTCATAGTTTGGCCGGGGGTGCGACTTATACTCAGATGCGATTTATATGTGAAATATATGTTTTTTTCTTCATTATTATGCATATTTTTGGCTGGTGCGACTTATACTCCGGTGTGACTTATACTCCGGAAAATACGGTATACTATATAGGCCTGGTGCGACTTATACTCCAGTGCGACTTATACTCCAGTGCGACTTATACTCCAGTGTGACTTATACTCCGGAAAATACGGTATACTATATAGGCCGTCTACCCAACCCTGCTTATGATGATCCAAAATAAATCCATGCACAAAATTTTGAGGAAAAGTATAGATTTTTTTGCATGAATTATTCAGATGATAAGCTTATTTATTTATTTATTTATTATTAATTTATTTAAGTCTATTTATTTGTTTTTACCCCTCAATTTCAAAGTCCAAACAAACTTTTTTATATGCACTTTGTTCAGTGTTCCATCCTCGAGGCTCGGTCCAACTTCACGTCGAATTGGAACGACGTCATCCCTGGGCTACTGACTTCAATTTTAACTTCGCCGCTTTTAGTGCTCTCTCTCCCAGCGCCCTGAAAGCTTTATGCAAATATCCTTTAACCTGGAGTAGCGGATGTCGCCCTTTATATGCACCGACACTGGGCTGCACCTGCGGCTATCACCCATATGGGGAAAAGAGTGGTCAGAATGCATGTAAGAATACTAAAGAGCTTAAAGCCACAGGTTTTTCAAATTATTACTTTGTTTGCTGGGATAGTACCTGTTTCAGTTTATGGAAAAAAAAAGAGAAGCAAGTAAAAAATAAAATGCAGGAAGTAGCGCTGAGTTCTAAAACCAAACCATTACAGGCGCTACCCTAAAAACGTTAAGAATGGAATGGTTTGCAGTGGTCCAAAGTTGTTCCTCATTTACCTTATGCATTCTGAGCATCCCAATTATTCCCCACGATGAGTTTATAAGCGCTTTTCACAACTTTCCGAGACCAGAGCGGAGTTTTGCCGTCACAATAAAGCTGGCAACTAGGATGCTGCTCGCTGAGTACAGTACACTGGATATGACATTTACATGCACTCAGAGAAACCAGGATACTCAAATCCCCCGTGTACATGCACAATCAGACTTTCCTAGATATTTAGAGCGATCACTATGGCAAACATGGCACAAGTAGGCCAAGGAGCGAAACTTTTTTGTGACCTTGCCAACTCAAGACATTTAAGCCTGTTTCTAATAACAAAGGAACAAGACATACTTTAAAATAAAGATGTTAACCCTGTAATGCCTGACCCCAGAAATAATGGACAGAAAATTCACGTTTCTTGAATCTGGAACCTTTATTTGGCCCTTTCACAAAATTTGGGGAAAAAAATCACAAAAAAGTATTATTAAACATCTCCGGATTGTCCCATGTGCTGTGTTTTAATTGTTGTAGCGATAAAGGTTCCACCAGGGAGTGGAAGACAAGTATCAGATTAGATACAAGAGGGTTTTGAGTGAAGTTTTTACCATTAGGTCTCAGAAATGCTTGTATCAAATTTGATACATTTGGCATTATAGGGTTAAGGGGTTGTTGTATTGAAATACACGGCTTTTATTTATTTAGGTATAAAATAGTATTATTTTTAAAAGTTCTGGTAGAGGTTTGAGTTGTTTTGGGAAAGTCGCTACTCCTACGGTATTTTTTACTTCATCTTGCACATGCTCAGTACAGCACCGGTGTGAGAAATCAAGATGCTGCGTCTACATGCCACGGTCTCCTGGATACTATCAGAATATCCCAGTGAAATTAGGATACTGCGTATACATGGACACATAAAAATCCAGCATACTCATATTCAGATGTTCCTGATGACGTACCCCAGCGGCAGTTAAGAATGGATCAAATGCAAAGGACAAATTTCCCCACAGGGACAATAAAGTCTACCTTACCTTCTCTGTGGATCCACTTTGGACACGTAAAAAAGCAGCTTGCGCCTTGTTTGATGCGTCCCAAAGATTTTGCATTACTCAGACCTGACCTCCTTGCTCTTGGTTTAAAATTTAGATTGTGATGATTAGAGCAATGGCCTCATTAAAACTACGGTAGACCATGGGCTCGTGCTTTGTTACAGGGGAACAATGGATTGGTTCGACTCCTGAAAAGAAGCGGTGAGCAATAACAGCGAGGAGGTATTTTGTTCAAATTTCCGCTCTTGATTACACCTTTAGAGCAGATTTGCAGTGATCTAGATCTACATGGCAACTCAACAACTAACAAATAATAACTTTGTTTCACAGGATTTTATGTGAGAATACAGTAAGATAAATTGTGTTTTTGTTTTGTTGTTTTGTTGTACGGTTTTAACTTGTAACCTGGGATCAGAATACACACTTCTTCAGTACTTTACAAAGATGCGAGTTCAGATGGCCGTGATTGACAGATGGTAGATTAGCCAATCAGGGACACGCAAGGTCCGTCCCTATCGGAACAAACACGGCTGCTTACGAGGAAAAAAAGAAAGGAAAAAAAATATCACAGAAGACCGAAAACAACGTGGATTTCAACGGGATCGATCATCTGAGGTGAGGAATTTTATTTTGTTTGTAAATGATATGTGACCAATGAGCTCGTTCGTTTCACATTCATCAGTGAAATAAACATATCTGATGGTCATGTTTAGTACTGGTTTAAGACGTTACACATCTGTCACATCTCTGTATAAAAAATATTCAGAGATATCAGTCCGGATTTGCCAGGCAATCGCTGTTCACCACTTCCTCCTGTTCTAAGCCGTGCGCCGCATCTCTCACTCATCCTCCTCAACCATGTCAAAACATCGCTTCAATAAACTGTTTATCACACCCCACTCATTTGAAGTCTACTTCTCTCCTGGTTGAAATGTGTCACTTTACGACTGTAGCCTAGTATCAGGCAAGAGGCAAACTTGGGTGTCTGTACTTGGCTTTTGTAAGGCAAGGGCAAGGCAAATTTATTTGGATTACGCAATTTGTACATAAAGTAACTCAAAGTGCTTTACAGAATAAGAAAGACATTAAAATCACAATACAAACATATCAAAACATAAACAATCATCGTAAAATTAAGAGTGCAGACTAAAAAAAACATTCAGCCATATGCGTAGCTGAACAGACAACAATAAAAGGAGCATATTATAGGCCGCCTGGATTTGAATTCTCACTCAGATCAGCTTGTGTAAAGTGCCGACTACAGACCCGTAAATTATCCGTGACCCTGAAATGGTCTCATCTAAAGTTTGAAAACTTAGGAAAGAATTACACTCGGCGGATGCTGTGGATTTCGGGACACAACGGCGGCGGGTAGCTGCGCTGTCACCTCTCTTTTGAAAATAAAACAATGTTGTCTTTGACGTCTGTCGGGGGGGGAAAAAAACGGCTTCTCAAACACACACGTGGACACCTTCGCAAACCACAAACAAACCGAAGCAATAAAAAGACATTTTCAAAACTGTGAGGATTTTTCACTCTCATGCTTTTAGTAGCGCAGCCTGGACGCTACTAAAAGCAGTAACTGGAAATGACCAAGATTCCTTAGATCTGACTGGAAATACATCAGGCGCCTATAATGTTTATTAGAGGCGGTGGGGGGGGAGCCGTGGCAGTGTTTTCCAACCAGGGGTACAGGAACCACTAGGATATGTGAGCATTTACCAGGGGCTAATGATTTTTAAATTTAAAAAGGAGGTGAAACAGAATTATAGCCTATTTGAATAAATGCCCTTTGTAGTAAAATTGTACCCTTAAGTATGTTTTGGAGGATTTTGGACATCAAAATCAATAAAACAAACAAAATATATGATATATTAGTAGGCTATAATTGACCAAATAGCCTACTGGGCTATAGTAAATATTTATTTGTGGTACCCAAGCTAGAGGATAGTCGAGTATGAGACAAATGAAGCTTATTGGGTAGGGTACACAAGACAAAAAAAGCTTTGGAACTATAACATAGCCCAGTGTTTCTCACTTTGGTGGTACACGAGTTCCTTTGGGTAGTACTTTCAGCTCTTCAGTTTGTGGGTTTGCCAATTTTGAGTCCATTTTATCCACTTTTTTGTCCTCTTAGATAATTTCTTGTTTAGGTCTATAGTGCAAATGATGTATTCCACTTTTGAACCTGATTTAGCCCTACATTAGTCCTGTTTTATACTTGATTTAGAACTGGTACATGGAAAGCAAAATGTTTTCTTTGACGGCACTTGGTGTGAAACGTTTGAGAGCCAATGATGCAATCTGCCCTTTGACCAACAGGTGTCGCTTTATAGCCGAAATTCCTCCAGTAAACAATTCTAAAACACAGCGTCAAGTTTTTAAATAACCTAATTATCACAAGTGGGCAGATGCTAAAACTGTGGGCTTAAAAGCATATGGAACTGCTTTTGAAATAGGCCTATAGCACAAAGTTGTCACAATACTAAGGAAAACACTCGATGCTCAATACCGATTCCGATACGATGATAATAAAAACACCTTTTTTCTTTAGACAATAGAAAGTCATTTCCAACATTAAAGCATAGTACTTTTTATATTACCATGTGGTGTTATGACTGTGTCATCCCTCAGTTGTCCAGGTAGGTCACATAGTGGTCCATGGGCGTAGGCACTAGTCCATGTGGTCTTATACTTGTTCTGATACATCATACCCCCCTAAGACCCGCGCTCTTGCATGTCGTGCTTTATCAATTTCTCTTTGTTATTTGGGCTGACTGGGACCTGATGAGTGTAAAAATAAAGACTTATATTTTTACATTATGACAAAAATGATGTCCACATATGAGGATATTTTTTCTACTTTTTAATGATTTTGATTGAATAAAATAAAATCACATTTGAATAATTATTTGCAAAACTATTTATTAAGTGCCTGAACACAGCAACATTTTTCCTGAGTGTAAAAACAAAATGAGAAACAACAATTGTGCCTCTTGGAACAATGTGTCTCCTTTGAAGAGCTTCTAACAGGTGCAGGAGACATGAGCCTTTAACAAAGTCCATCTTGAATCTAAACTATAATGTGTTAAACTCTTCTGTCATCACTAAGTGGCAGTTTAATGACCTCATAGGTGGACACCAGGACCTTGTAGAGACAACCCAAAATGTGTTGCCACATACACTGCCTGGCCAAAAAAAAAGTCGCCACAAAAAAAAAAAGATCACACACTCGTTGGTCCACCTTTAGCTTTGATTACGTCACTCGCTGTGGCATTGTTTCCATAAGCTTCTGCAGTGTCACAAGATTTATTTCCATCCAGTGTTGCTTTAATTTTTCACCAAGATCTCGCGTTGATGATGGTAGAGTCTGACC
>KN470640.1:0-56313 GCA_000787095.1 Periophthalmodon schlosseri | reverse complement strand
AAAAAATCCACTGATGGAATAACCTGGTCATTCAGTATATTCAGGTAGTCAACTGACCTCATTCTTTGAGCACAGACTGTTGCTGAACCTGCAGTAATTATCCAATAGGAGGCTCGTACCTATTTGCTTAGTTAAATCCAGGTGGCGACTTTTTTTTGGCCAGGCAGTGTATGTGGGCGCCAGGTCCCAGGAGGTTAAGACCAGTCTAAAGCTATTCAGGGAAGGTTCATTTCTGTCCTGTGAATGTGATTTTTAAAAATACAATAAAAAAATAGACTATCGATAGGCCACTTGCTCGATTAGTATTAGTTATTATTAGTATATTAGTATTAGGTTAGTATCAGATTTTGGATACTTTTGACAGTCCTACGAAGAATAGCAATTTTGTCAACATAAACCATTTACACGCTGACTTTTTTAATTAGCATATTTTTATTGTGGATGCATGGTTCCTTTAAGCGCACCATAACAAGCCTGCTCCCGTCGCGCGCTTCTCTCTCCAGTCTCTTCCCATCCACTCTCCTCTCCACACACCAGAGGAGAGCAGGCAGAGGAGGGAGAGAAAGAGAAAGAGAGAGAGAGAGAGAGAGAGAGCCCGCTACCTACTGGGACCGCATCTGCCTCATCGCCGCACCGAATACCTGCTGTTTTCACCGACATGCTCCTAAACCACAGGTGAATCCGTCCCCCGCGCTCTCCACTTCGCCGACACCCCCGGATCCCGCGAAACCGCACTTTAAAGCGCACTTCGGCTACTTTATCCCCTGCTTTTGTCGGAGCCATGTCGCGGAAGAAGGCAGTGAAGGGGAAGGGAACCGCCGCCGCCAAGAGCCCCAAAGCGTCGCCGAGCAGCGGGAGAGCGGCCAAGGGTCTCGCCGTGGCGGGCTCTCCGTCCTCCGGCGTGGTGTACCCGAGCAGACCGTCCATAAGCAACAGCGGGGAGTTTTATGACATCTCGTTTAAGGTAAAAAAAAAAAAAAAAAAAAGAGCTTTGTAATGTTCGACAGACTTTTTGTTGGTGTTTTAATAGGCTACGTATCTGCGTTGAATGAAGTGATAAAAAATGGCGCGCAAAATTAAGAAGCACTTTTTTATTTTTAAACAACTGTGAAGTAAGCCTAGGTGTATTCTGTAAGGTAAAGAAACAAAATGACTGCTATTAGTGTTTTTCACATGTATTTTACAATGTCCATCCATCCATTTTCTTCCGTTTATCCGGGGCTGGGCACGGGGGCAGCGGTCTAAGCAGGACTTTCCGCACCCCAGACACTTCCTCCAGCTCCTCCTGCGGAACCCCCGGAAAAGATGCCCGAGCCACCTCAGCTGGCTCCTCTCGATGTGAAGGAGCAGGATCCTGTGTGACTGAGCTCCTCGCCCGATCTCTAAGTCAGCGCCCAGCCACCCCGCGGAGGAAGCTCATTTCGGCCGCTTGTATCCGCGATCCTGTCCTTTCGGTCATTACCCAAAGCTCATGACCATAGGTGAGGGTAGGAGCGTAGACTGACCGGTAAATCGACTCAGCTCCTTCTTTACCACAACAGTCCAGTACAGCATCACTGCCGAACAAGACCCCGAGATACTTGAACTCCTCCATTTGAGGCAGGGACTCTCCACCCACCTGGAGAAGGCAAGCCACCTTTTTCCGGTCGAGAACTATGACCTTGGATGTGGAGGAGCTGATTCTCATCACAGACGCTTCGCACTCAGCTGTAAACCACCCCAGTTCACGATGCAGGTCCTGGTTTGATGAAGCCATCAGGACAACATGATCTGCAAACAGACCGGACCCCCTCAGGCCCCTGCACTTAGAAATCCTGTCCATAAAAACAACGAACAGAACCGGTGACAAAGGGCAGCGCTGGCAGAGTCCAACATGCACCGGGAATAGGCCAATGTTATTTTCTTAATTTCTTATATTGGTTGTAATTTTACAAAAAAAACAAAAAAAAATCCAGAAAAAAAGTATTTTAGACGTGACATAAAAGCTAAGTAAGCTAACTAGTCTTAGAAGCTTGCCAAATTATAAACAAAAAAATCATTAGCCATTTTAATTAATTGATAACAACATAACATAACGTATAGAATTGATATTTGGGCAGTGTTATGATACTAAAATGTCCAACTTGATTTCGATACTAAGGAACTCAATACCGATTCCGATACTTCAATCATAATAAAAATACTTTATTTAGACAAAAGTTCATTTTCAACATTATATTGTAACTTTTTTTTTTACATTACCATGTGGCCTTATATCTGCGTAAACACTTAGTCCATACCTCTTCAAATTCTTGTGCTTCACCCCTAATGACCAAGTTTAGCTTTTTTGTCATGACTTGAAACTTGCCAAAGCATCAGACGGTGAGGAAAAACTGAAAATATGGCACAGATGTCACGGCGAAATACGTCTCTTTTTGTATTGTCTATAAAAGCTGTTTCGTAAGTTTGCACTGGCGTTAGCACACGGCTGTGACCCCGCCTCTCTGTCGGCCACTGTTGACTTTACTGAAACCTTTTGCAGATAGGTTTTTATTTTTGTTTTTCAGGTCTGCCTATTTCTGAAAACTTCCCACGGAGGCGTGCTAGCTGACAGCTCGCCGAAACACGCAGCCCTTGTCTTTCATGGTGTAAATCTTCTAACTCTCTGTGTGTTGTCTTGTGGTCTCAGGTGATGCTGGTGGGGGACTCCGGTGTGGGCAAGACGTGTTTGCTGGTTCGCTTCAAAGATGGAGCTTTTCTTGCCGGGAGCTTTATTTCCACTGTGGGCATCGACTTCAGGGTAAGAACGCAGACGGGCACGATACCTGATTTAGTCTTAAAAAGGTAGAAAATAGGTGGAAAACGGATTTTAAACAGTTTGCAGTGGTCCAAAGTTATTCCTCACTTACATTATGAATTCCGAGCACACTAATTATTCAGTTTTGTCATCAGAGTAATGATAACAACTAGCATGCTAAGAGTGTACGTCCTGATTCTTGAAATAAAACAACAAAAAAACACTTTATAATTAGATGAAGGCAGCACACAGTGGACTTATTGTGACTTCAAGTGCGGCTTATACAATAGATCTGTACTTGGGCAAGACAAATTTGCCCAAAATACATGGAAAACATTTCACAGAGAATTTGGCTTCTAATGGACCCTTAACAACACTCAGGTAGGTTATAAATTGCAGGTAAGTAAAAGATTTGCATTTATCCGATGATAAGTGTGAAAGAAATGTCAGTGACTGAGAAAACGCTTTAAAGGAGCTTTGAGGAAGAACAAAACACTCTTTACATTAGACCCTTTAGTTTAGCTTCCGATACATTTAACGGTGCGTACGATGCATTTAACGGTAAGTAATGAAATTAAAAATAATCAAAATCAAAACCATAGTGCATAACCGAGTACATTCCTGTGTCCCTGGGCAAGACACTTTACCCACATTGTCTACTCACAGTAGATAATGTGGCTTCTTGCAAAATAAAAAATCTGCCAAAACACTAGGCAACTGGTTTTGTTGTGGCAATAATTAAATAAAGAGATAAAATGGGTGACAGTAACTCAGTTGGTAGAGCGTTTGTTGGCGGCTCGAATCCCGTTCATGACGTAAACATCGTCGGTTGAGTGATGAGATCCACGGACCCACAGGTTGGCGGTGCGGTTCCAGCTCCCACAGACGAATGCTGTCGTTAGTCCTTGGGATCCACGGACCCACAGGTTGGCGGTGCGGTTCCAGCTCCCACAGACGAATGCTGTCGTTAAGTCCTTGGGCAAGACACTTAACCCACCTCGCAGTGAATGTCTGCGTACACTGGTGTATGAATGTGTGTGTGAATGGGTGAGTGATTCCTTGATGTAAAGCGCTTTGAGTACCTTGATGGTGGAAAAGCGATACATAAATTTAACATAAAAATTTAAAAACTACCCAATTAAAATGAAAATAAAAGACACGGTCCATGCTTTTCGTAACAGGTCACTTGCTGTAACTAAGCACACAGTGCGGTTTACTGTTGGAAAAAGACAGTAGAGATTACATGAATATGGTAAAACCCATTAGTGTGCAGTGTAATGTGTCTGTGGTGCACCGTCTGTGGGAGACAGTCATTAATGTGAGGTGCTTAAATGTGGAGTGTGGCTGAATATGAACTAATCTCTGTAAGCATAGAAGTAGATACACATTTTCAGTAGTGCTGTGTTTTTACAGTGTATTGCGGGCCTCATTTATAAGGTAAGATTAATTAATTAATTTTAGATTAAAGAGTAGGCCTGTCAGGATAACAAAGTTTGAAGTACGATATATTGCTGAAGTAAATATAGACGATAAACGATAATACCAAACCACCAAGCGCAATTATCTCCCAAAAAATATTCTACATGTACAATATTGTGAGCTGCAATACACAAATGGCAGAATGCAACACTTTAGTAAATTAGATTGTATAGTTTTAGTTCATAATTCAACCTTCTACAGCTAAAATCTTATAATATTGCACAAAAAATAACCAAAAATTCCCACTAGTACAAAGAAAAAAATACTCACGTTAAATATTGACCCCAAAAATTATTGTTCCATCTGTCATGTATTGAACGATAAGTCGATAAAGTAATTATAGTGACAGGCCTATTAAAAGAGCCCCCAATACACTGTACGCTCAACAAAAACACACCTAGAGTTGTGTTTTGTTTCACTCACACATGTTTAACACACACATCCTGCATATTTAGGCTTTCTTCTCTCAAACAGAAAACACTCTGTTCCACCTTGTGATGTCATGTGGTAATACAGGAAGTGCTCCACTGTGTTTAAACTCCATACGCTTTCACTAGAGTCATTTTGATAATTTCAGCCCTGGATTTGCCAGTCTCTACTGAACTAAAGGTAAAAGTGAGCTGTTAACTTGAAAACTACCACTATGACATCACAAGGTGTAACAGAGCATTTTGAGCTTTGGAGATGTAGACAGACTAATGATAAAGAATAACTCAAGCATGCGCGAATGAAACAAAACACAACTCCAGGTATGTTTTTGAAGAGGTAACAGCATTATAACATGGCTTAAAGCTCACGAGAATCCATTTTGTGTAATAAATTATGTAGTAGTAAATTATGCAAAAAAAACCCAAACAAAAACAAAAAAACTATTAAATAATAAATAAATGCAATAAACCTGGACTAATATTTAAAAATCACAAAACCAGACCACAAATATTTATGCTAGTCTGTCCATAACCTTTGCTTGAGAGCTAGATTCATTCTTGTTTTGTCTGTCATTTGGAATAACTAAAGATTGACTTTGAAGCTTCTACATGATTGTATTAATATGACCTGAGTTATTTGACGTTACGCTATCTGGGTGGAAACAGCATGGGTATAATGTTGGTTCGTTTCGACGTGTAAGCTAGTTCCTGTTTGTAAGTATAATAGGAAAACAATCTACAGTGGGAGTGGTCAAAGTGCCTGTGTGACTAAAATGGCTAGACATTAAGCAGCGCTTCTGTAGAAGACACTTGATCTCAATTTTATGGTCACGCTCATTGTTAGCTGGTTGTTGCCATGGTTATTCGCATGACCAAGCCTTCTACTGCTCTAGCCTCCCTGCGGACAAAGCTGAGAACAGTTGAGAATTTACAAATGATTGAACTCTTGTTACAAAATTGTGTGAGCACCACCACAAGGTCACAGTGAAGGTTAATACAGTGATAATACAGCTTTCAGATTCAGATATTACAATTTCTGTTATAGGGTTGTCAAAAGTATCGAAAATCATATGCTAATCAGTACTCAAACTAATATCGAAACTAGATTCTCACTGGAGCAAGTATCGATACTGAAAAAGTCACATTCACAAGACAGAAATGGACCTTTCCTGAATAGTTTTAGAATGGTAAGACCACATAGACAAGTATACAACCATGGGCCTATGTTTTGCCCTTAGTATTAAAATTGAGTTTGAAATTTTAGTATCGTGACAGCACTGTCCAGCTGATGTCCAGGGCAGCATCAGGCACAGCTGTTTGAGTTTGTCTTTCCCCTGGAGGCGCTCGCCAGCTACCTTTTACACTGACACCGTCAAGCAGAGGTACATTGTTTGTTTTCAAGCCAGACTTATTGAAGACAAAGCAAGCACAGCATAGCCCTATACTGTAATGAAATTCAATTATGTTAACGTAAGATACGCTACGTTAATCAGATACGCTACGCTAACGTAACATATGCCACGAGAGACACGAGAGTTCTTTTCACTGATGTTTACTCTGGTCTTACACCATAGAACTAGTAAACACATAAAATATAACATAAGCTCTGGCTCATATTACATATACTCACAAAACTGCATATGAACGTATGGAAAATATACATACTGCAGTAAACAAACCAGTGAACCCAAAACTTTATATTTTACTTTTCAGTTGTTTCTTAAATAGTGCTCTGTCAGATAAGACTTCACATTAGCGTGAAAAAAAAGGCTGAACCGGTAAACAGGAAGTAGTTTTCACGACCTTAAACTAGACTTATGATAAACTAAACATTTGCAATATTGTTCCAAATGAAAAATAATCACCTTTATGGTCTTATAAATGAAGGGGAAATAAATAAGGGGAAATTAAATATGAAATGTATAAAAGAAAACGAGTCAAGTAAATTTTCTTACAGGTATTACAAACACACCAGCGCTATCTATAGGTCAAACAAGTGAACTGTAACATGTATAATCAACCGTTACATAACACATATTTATTCAACTACATGAAGCATAGACAACGAACTGAATACGTGTCTGGTATGTTAACGTAAGATATCAACAGTTAATCACACAACTAAAGCATCAAAAACAAGCTAACAAGTTTACTCTTGATCTCACTCCAAATCACTAAATCCATTGAATTCTTCATCCTCGGTGTCGCTTCTGAACAACTCCGCCTGCTCCAGAAGTAGATGAAGCGCCACTTCCGCTTCTGCGTGGCTGGTACACGAGCCTAGAGCCCTCGCGCACTTGTTAGTGAGATAATAACAATAATAATAACAATAATTTCAAATAAGTCGCATCTGAGTATAAGTCACACCCCCGGCCAAACTGTGGAAAAAAGTGCAACTTATAGTCCGGAAAATACGGTGCATAATAAAGTCAGCAAAAACAGATATAGATAAAATACAACACATAATAAAACTATTAAAAAAAAAAAAAAAAAAAAAGGTAGGATCACTCAGGTGGGTTAGATTACTCCTGGACGAATGAGAGATTACACCATATTGACAATAAAATAACATTTTGTGAGTGTATATCTGATACAACAGTTCTTTAGTCAACTGCAGCCCTAGTAGATAGAAGAAATTCTTGGTCGACTAAAGCGTTGACTAAAAGTCAATCAAAACTATTTTTATCTGACCATGTATCTGACTCAAACTGCACTCAAAAAACTACAACTGCACATGAGTTCAAAATCAAAATCAAACTATTTAAACAGAAATATAAAAGGAAACGGTGTATTCATATAAAAAGGTAACTCCCAAGTCATCAGCTAACTCACACCGTGCATTGTCCCATATAAATCCTGAAAACGATTAGTCGACTAATAGAAGTTTTGATCGACTAAGACTCCATCGATTGATTAATCGACAAAATGACTAAAGGACTAAAGTACTACAGCCCTATCTGGTGTTGTCTTCATACAGCATTCGAGATCTAGCTGTAACTTACACGGAAGCTGATGTGCAACCAGCAAGGTGTTCAAAGTGTTAGAGAAACTTTGATTCCCAACTTTGCCCGGAGCAGTAATACCGGAAAATAGGACGTCAGTTTAGTCGACATGAAAAGCAAGTGTCTGAGGCAGAATGAAACAGTATTTTCACCCAAGTATCTAAAGCAATGGAGATAAAAATAGAGATCTGTGATCAGTTAGAACTGGCTGTGATCAGATCCGAAATAAACAACACATCCAGAAGAGCTCCTGCGTCAAACATGTCTCTGTGGACTGACTAAGCCTCAGAGAATAAGCTGCATGTTTCAACCCTAAATATGGTCGTCAAAAGTTTTATAGGAGAACTTGATGTACATCGAACATTGCCTACACTTTTTGACAGATAAAAAACATGCTTTTTTACGTTTAACGACACAAATTCTATTTTGAATCAATGACAAAAACATCTACAACCGTAAATTTTGTTTTTATGAGAGGCATGCAGCTTTTTCTTCTATGCTTTCCTGAGAGGATTTTAATCCAGTTATCTAAATGAGTATGCTATTTTTAGATAAAAAGACCAACAAAATCTTAAAAAGAATGACCTAAGCTGGCTTAGATCTGACAAGTTGGGCTGCAGAGTATTGGCCTGCGTATTACTTTTTTTCTTCTTTTTATCTGTGTTTTTTGGATATCTTTTAAAGTTGTGATGAGTCAGGCATCACACATAATTATTTATCTCAGTCTGTGCCCTGACGAAGACGACTTGTGTTGTCAAAACGCGTTGACTCCCCATGATGGTATAAGAAAGGACTGTACATTTTTCACACCATGCACAGCGCCAAGGATGTTTCTTTTTGACTTAGCCTTTCACAGGGCTCCAGAGTGCGACCAATTTGGACATGCATGCGCCTAAAATTTTGGCCAGTGCAACGCAAAATTGTCCTTGGGCGCACCGGTGCACAAGACGGATCCTCATCACATCCTTCTCATGTGGCAATTGACAACAAAAAAGAAAAACGCGTTAATTCACTCGCTCTGCCTTCACCTCTGAGCAGATCGCTAAAGCCGGTCTGAGATGCTGAAGCATGTGCTCAGGTCACGCTCTGCTACACAGAGCTAAATGCACCGCAGAGCTCATACGTTTTTGGCTTTTGTCATCTATTTGCGAATGAGACACAGTATTTACCTTTAAAGAGCAGTGTCAAACCTTTAGATCCTCCACAGTGTGTTCAGTTACTTAATTGAGGCTGCCAATGCGCAATGTAAAAAAGAAAATAAAACTGGACGGGAAAAGACGTCAAAGATCAACTATTGAATTTGAAAGTGAGAGGGCTCACTCTGCACTTGCTAAAGTGGACTGTAAAGATCCTTAAAAGCACAGACCTCTCACTCTGACTAGTTTTTGAAGCCAATATTTATGCAATGGCTTATAGGCTACTAACTCATTCTGCTTTAACTTAAAGAAAAGGTATAGTCTTAATGTTATTTGGTCAAACAACTTTGAATAGATAAAACTTGTCATTATTGAAATATTATTTAGTTTGTTTGTTTTTTTTAAGTATAAGTGTGTACGATAGAGAATGAATTGTATATCCGGGTGAAAGTAATTAAGCTATTTATTTAGCTCTGATTGTTGAAGCAATTTAAGGACAATATATTACAATGGCTTTCGATGTTCTGGTGCACCCAAATGAAAATCTTAAGTGCACCCAACTCAAATCGTTAGTCTGGACCTCTGTTTCAGGTAGAGTCGCTCTCTTAGTCAAACTAAAAGGTCTGTCATGCTTGTAAAGCACTTTATGCTGATAGAGAAGATGTTTAATTTTGTGCTAGTTTTTGTTTCATGTGGCTAGGCCCAGTAATTACAGCTTTATTAACCAAAAAACAGGTCAAAACATTTGCATTTTGACAGTTCAAAGGCAAATTCTACCATTACTATTCTGATTCATCTGATCTGTCCTCCAGCTCAGTCTTAAACTATAGGGATTCTAGAATGTCGTGCTGTCACCTGAACGCAACCTATTGCCGAGGTCATATATGTCATGCCACTTAGCCTTACGTCCTTTTCCACTCCATACTGTCTTCACTGACGGGTTGTTTCCCAGCAGAAAATGTCACACAGGTAGAGTTGTATGACTTCCTTTTCACAGTGTGGGCTCTGAGACTGCAGCCCAACACACATTGGTAAATGATTAAACCAGCGCGTCGGTTTCAGAGCTCTGACTGCTGCCTGCTTCGTGACAGTGGGATACTGCTGACCTCCTGCACACAGTATTCATTAGTCTGTGTTGGACTGCTGGACATGTGGGGCTATACATTCTTGTTCCTACTCTTATGTGATTCTTATTTTATTCCATAGACTGTATATATATATGGACGTAGCTAACCTCCTAGCCGACTCCATGTATTGAAAAACTCCTCGCCCCTCTCTCTTTAACTCTCTTTAAATCAAGATATGAACATTAACAACAGACAAATCAGGCGCCTTCTTTCCCCGAGGCCGCTCCCGCTAACGTTAGCAACAGGTTTGACTGACTGCGTTACTAAGTGCCAGTCAGAATTCCAAATATGGAACTCGGCTCCTATAACCGCTAGCGTTGATGAGCTTCATTTGACTGGAGCCCAACGCTGTAAGTGACGTCACACTCTCTTAGTCCACTTCTTACACAGTCTATGCCACATTCTGGAAGTTGCCGTGAGTTGCCGCCATCGTCATTCGGAGTGTATAATTTTTGGACATGTGAGCCTATACATTCGCGATAATCACTTTTATTTAGCACAAATAGAGGACTTTTTGCATTTTGAACGTATCCTGGAAAATTGTATTCCATAAGCTGCCATGGGCACCGCCGTCATCATTCTGGGTGTATTATTTTACATGAGGCTGCTGATCTTGACAGGGAATAAGTCTGTATGGACTACAAAGCCGTTTTAAAGCCTACCGTCGAATCGGAGCATTGCTGACTTGTCGGTGCACATGAACATTGAACTTTATCGCGAATCAGCCTACTTCATATCACGTTTTTGAGGCTAAACTTTTCTCAAATCCTCCTTTTAAATTAATGGGATTCATGCTTAACTGGAAGTGTAACCACAACAAATGTGCAATTTAGCAGCATTTAGAGGCAAAAGTGGGCGGGGCGGAATAAGGTCAATTTGAGAACAGGCTCAGTAGCAGATCGGGCCAAATAAGTATATAATTTATGATCTGTTTCCTAAAATGTACAATGATTTTGATTTGTCTGTGGCGCCTGTTTTTCACACCATGGAAGCAGGAAGCTAGGATTTAAAACTGTTTAACTCTTTTCATGCTCTCACAAATACCTAAGTACGTCGTTAATATCCACATGCATTAATCTGAGGCCGTATGCACGATTTTAGATGAGCTTTTTTCAGCCGGCAAAGTTAAACTGGTGTGGACTGCCCGAGCGCAACCAATAAAAGTAATTTATTGTTAGCTGCAGACGATGTGTAGTCTCATTTTGTCATTTAGTGCTGTTTTTGAAATACTCTTAGGGGAAAAACACAAAATATATGAAAAAAAGAGTTAGGTACCCCAGCTACCCCACCTGTAATTCTTCGTATTCATGTACTAGTAGTATAGATTTGATATATTGCAGATCCACGTGTGCACCTGCTTCCGCTTGGGCTCAGAATAATCAGTCAGTAGACAGACTAATGCTGGCTCCAGATGGCCCCTATCGATCCTTGGACATTTCTTTGAGTAGCACTGAATCTTAATTTTCCACTAAACACTGTAGCGGAGTTCAGGGAAATCCATTGAGCTCTCTTTTAGATCAGATCTTCATACCGTCGGCTCCATGTGCACTTGACTTAATGTGGACAACACTGGTAGTCATAGAAACAATGCACTCGTCTATGGAAGGACGTGGGGACATGTTACGATAAAATGGTAAACGGTCACGTTTACATAGCGCTTTTCTACCTTTTAGGCACTCAAAGCGCTTAAGTCAAGGAACCACTCAGACATTCATACACCAGTGAACGCAAACACTGGGAGCAACGTCTTGCTCAAGGACACCACGACAGCATTCATCTGTGGGAGCTGTGATTGCTCCGCCAACCTGTGGGCCAGTCGATCTGACCGCTCTTTTGTCGAGGGTGGGAGTTGAACCGCCGACCTTCAGATCAGTGGACGAACAATCGACCAAACTGAGCTACTGTCGCCCAGTAGAGATGGACATTTTAGATTGTACAGTATAAACAAATTAAAATTAACAGCATCACAAACATACGAGGTTGTATTTTACTTATTTCAAAGGACACATAACATACTGTTGCTTAGGGCTGCACAAAATATCGCAATTAAATTGAAATTGTAATTTGAAGTATTGCAATTATCAAATTGTAGATCGCAAGTATTTAGGTGGTGGAACGTCCTCAGCAAACATACTCAGGAAAGTGTCAGATTCTGGTGTATGTTTAGCAGCTGGTATTTAGGAAACTTAATTTGGATTTGAAAAATTGCAAATCTGTTCACAATCACAACAAAATCACAATTACATTTTTTTCCCCCCCAACTCGTGCAACCATCATGGCTAATGTAGTGGACTTTCATTCATCAAGAATTCATGTCATCTGTGCGCTCGAATTAGGATGACATAATATTCATTTCTGGTCTGGTTTATCTCATGCTCACATTTCTGTTTGTTGGTAGACTGTCTGCCACCATCTGCACTTTCTATGATCAACGTAGCCTGACCATTTGGAACCAAACATCTGCGTATCATCGGAGTCAACAACCCAGAGAGAATCGGGAGCAGATTTCCCTCTTCACCTTAAGATGTAATTAGTTTTTCGAATGTATAAGCATCATTAGCAATTAAGGTCTAGCTAGAAGGGGAAGATATATTGAAAAATGGATAATGTCGCAATTGTCGTTTTGGAGATATGCAAAATTTGAATATTGAGTATATAGTTTATAATTAAAATGATAAAAAATGACCTTAGTTATAACACATTTTACAAACAGAAGCAGTTTCTGCACAAATCAAAATACTTACACCATAAAATAGAATAAAACATAATAAAAACAACAATAAAATATAGTAGGCATAAATAATTAAAATCAATAAAACAAATGAATGACAGACAGCAGAGGACCACACAACTCACTCAGTGTTAAAAGCCAGAGAATAAAAGTGGGTCTTAAGACGAGACTTAAAACTTCAACCAAGACATTTTCATGCACATTTTAGCACATTCTCAGCATTTAAAGGGCCTATAGTTTGCCATTTTCTGATCTATGTTATGTAAGGTCGTTTCCTCACCAAAAACATACCTGGAGTTGTGTTTTGTTTCATTCACACATTTTGAACAAACAGAAAACACTCTGTTCCACCGTGTGATGTCATGTGGTAATATAGAAGGTGCTTCACTGTGTTTTTAAACTCCATACACCTTCACTAGAATCATTTAGATAATTTCAGCCCTGGAATTGCCAGTCTCTACTGAACAAAAGGTAAGAGGTAGCTGTTAACCTGAAAACTACCACTACGTGACATCACTTGGTGGAACAGAGCATTTTGAGCTTTGGAGATGTAGACTAATAAAGTGTGAATGAAACAAAACACAATTCCAAGTATGTTTTGGAGGAGATACTAACATTTTTTACTCACTGCTAGATAAAAAAGGCACGGTGTCATGAGATGCGATGTTTAAAGAGTATTATATCACACATCTTAATGAAACTTTATTAGCTGTTTCGTATGACTTCTCGCAGAACCTTGGAAGCTGTTTCCCATTTGTCAGTTTTATGTTCGCCAGAGCAGATGAGAGTAAATGTACACCTCAGCAAAACTCCACAAATGTGCTGCCTGACTATAATGGTGTACCCTCATCGTTTGACTTTATTACTTAAAGAGAAGTCCCCCAGAGATGAACAAATAAAATACCATATTTTCATTTATCTTTATTTATACAGGGAGAGCCCCACGAGAGCACTCAAACTCTCCTTTTCATGGGCGTCCTGTTCAAATACAGAAAATTCAAACAACACAGTGAGTACATAAATCCATTTAAAACATTAAAAACTGGCGTAGGTGTATAAGTATAAATGTTTGTCATCAGATTATTTAACTGCATTTGTGGTACCAAAGTATCCAATTAGTCATGTCCTTGAAATATATTCAATTTTTGGGAAGCAAAACAGCCAAAAGCCCTTTTTCCCATCTCAGTTCTGGTGCAACCAGTCCTTTGACTTCAATCATGTGATCTCGTATTAAATGTTCCCGTATCAATGATCAACAATGAACAAGTGAGATATTCCGGCAGTCTATCAAGTAGTCACTTATAAATACATTTTATATATGTGCAGAGGTAGGTAGTGTTCAGTTACATTTACTCAGTTTCGTTTACTTGAGTAGCTTTTTAAAGAAATCGTACTTTGAAATTGTAAATTGTACTGTTTTTGAGTACTTTTCTAGCAGCATACTTTTACTTACTACCTACTTGAATAATGTTTTTATTGAAGTGACTACGGTTACTTGAATAAAAGTTTGGGTTACTCTTCTCACTGTGAGTAAATCTACAACTGAAAAAAAGCTTTATGTTGACAGCATGAAATAATTTGAACATTTGTGTTTATTGCACCGCTCCTTCAGATATGATTACGTTTTTCCCATTTTTGCGTCTATCCCTTGACAATACAATATTTTGTGAATTATTTAACGCTTTGTCTTTCAAATTACATTCACATTAATTGATAAATCAGATGTTACAGTTACTCTTTTAGTTACTCTTACTTGAGGTTTCCCAAATCCTTTTTTACTTGAGTCATTTCTTAGACCACTACTTACTGTATTTCTGCTGATATTATTTGAAGTTACTTTTACTTGAGGACAATTTTTGGCCACTCACCTCTGCGTATGTGATGATATTTAGATATTGTCACGAGATTGCACCACTGCTGTATTCTGAGTGGCTCCAATACAAAATGCAGATGAGCTGAGTGTTCATGAGCAAGCAGAATGATGAAACACACATGCTAATGAGCCGCCACAGGACAAACCCAGAAAAACAGCAGTCTCTTATCCAAGTTCTTGCATAGCACATCATTTCAATTCTTTTATTCTTTTAAAGGTGCACTATGTAACTTAAAGGTGCACTATGTCACTTTTCTGGTCGCGGGGTCTGGAAATATTATCGCCTTGTCCAAAATCTTCCATGGAATAGCATTTTTTTTCAATCACATTTCAAGCTAAAAGGCAAGGCAAGTTTATTTGTACAGCACAATTCGTACACAATGTAATTCAAAGTGCTTTACAGAATGAGAAAGACATTAAAATCACAATACAACAAATCAAAACATAAATAACAATCGCAATTAATCATCAGGAAATTTACATTAAAAGAGAACAGAGCAGAATAAAACCATTTCAGTCACACGCACAGCTAAAAAGAACTGTTTTGAGCCTGGATTTAAACATTCTCAAAGTAGAGGTCTGTCTCACATCTTCAGGAAGACTGTTCCAGATTTTAGCTACATTAAACTGAAACTCTGATTCCCCATGTTTAGTTCTGACTCTGGGCACCAGCAGGAGGCCAGTCTCTGAAGTCCTCAGAGTGTGAGATGGTTTATATGGCACTAACATGTGGGAGATGTACTTTGGTGCTAGGCCATGGAGAGACTTGTAACAAGCAGAGCTGCTTTAAAGTCTATCCTCTGAGCCACAGGAGCCATTGCAGGATGTACTGCAGCTGTCTTGAGGCTCGTTTGGAGAGGCCAGTGAGCAGGACGTTACAGTAGTCTAACCTACTGGAGACAAATGCATGGATAAGTCTCTCCAAGTCTGGTTTTGACAGTAAACCTTTGATTTTTGCAATGTTTTTTAGATGGTAAAAAGCTGCAGATGTGATTGATTTGATGTGGCTGTTAAAGTCCAAGTCTGAGTCCATTATTACCCCTAGATTTCTAGCCTGATTTGAAGGTTTTAGAGAGAGAGACTGGAGGTGACTGCTGACACTTTCTCTATGTTTATGTGGGCCAAAGACTATGACTTCAGTCTTGTCTGAGCTTAGCTGGAGAAAGTTGTTTTGCATCCACACACTGATCTGTCGGATGCAGTGGCAGAGTGAATCCACTGGTCCATATTCACCTGCTGCCAGTGAGACATAGATCTGAGTGTCATCTGCATAGCTGTGGTAGGACACATTGTTGCTGCGTATTAACTGGCCTATACACTTGGTAAACTGGTAAAATACACTTAAAGTGGGGGTAGTACATTTCTATGGGGTATTAACTGCTAACACATAACATTTTTAGATCACCATGTTATTATTATTTTTTAATTATTATTTTGAAAATGCTGTATTCACTGAAACATATGTTTAAGTTTCCTTTTTGATGCTCTGAGCCCCCCCTCTCTTTGCTCTCCATCTTCAGAGTGCTATCACATTACAGTTAGTGTGTATTTTGCTAATGGAACGCACATCACATCAGGTCTGTGAAGTTGTAGTGTATTTTTTTTTTATCATGCTTTTGTATATTTATGGAAAATTGCCGTGTGGGAGCACGGGTGACGTAGACTTGTGGGCTGAGCATTGGATATAATTGTACTGCTAACCGTAAGGAGGGTTCGAATAGAGCCCAGAAGAGATCGCTAGATTATTCAGTACATGCATGGATGACATTTAAAACCTCTTCAGGCATGTTTTTGATGAGGGAACAATGTTATAACATGGTAGAAAACTCCAAAAAGTCTATGTGGCATAATACCACCTTTACATACAGTGCAACATCCCATGCAAGGCAATAACATTTACATGGAGGCAAACTTTATATCTCTATATTTAACTAAACCTTGTTGTGATGATGTCATTCTGAAGCACAAAGTAAACAAATATATAGGTTCCCTGGAGACCGTTGTTATGGCCTGGTAACTGTGACAACCAAGCATATCAAATGTGTGTGTGTGTGTGTAAAAGTGCGTCGACCAGATTCGAGTCGTTTGGCTCACAGATGGCTTTGGGCTTTTTCGAGTTCCAAGGTTGAGGGAGGTCTTCAGTTCAGAATTTGACCTCTACCAAATACATATTTTCTAGCTTTCAGTGTGAACAGGTCCAAGAGGCCAATTTCTACTGAATATTGCTAATGGCTTTTCTGCACCAAGGCCACAGAACAGAATACTGACTGCGCACTGTTCTTCGCTACTGGAACAGAGATGTGCTCGGGCTACATTGGCGAGAGTCCCTGCATGAGCACACTCACAAGCGCTGATGAACCATGCGTTTGTTTACCAATTATGCTGAAGTACTAACACATTTAGAGCAGCTGAACAAGAAATATCTGTACTATTGGGAGGCCGCTTTGATTGTCGTATCTGAATTCTTGTTGTCTGAATCCTGAATGCCCCCCTTAAAATTCACCTGACCCTTCCTCTGCAGAGTTCACGCTCGTTTTACGTTGTCAACAGTCAGGGGAGTTCTCATGTGTAATATTAAATGCAGTCAATAACACGCTCATTCAAAATCAGATATCATCACTGCCACTGCAAGCCTTCAGTTATGTTTTGTTTGTTTTTGACTGAAGCACAGGAGCCACAGTGATAGCAGCAACATATAAATATGACTACGAAGGTGAGCTGAAATGAAATTAGTGATAAAACTAGACTTTGACATGCAAATGCAAAATATACAGTATAGTACGGGCAGAACGACAGTGCAAAATCTATTAGCGCAAGAGTGTGACCAGTGACCAGTGTTTAAACGAAGGTACGTACAGATCCTGGACAGATGGGAGGCTGAATATCTTGTCCTACAATTAATAATGTAACCCCATTTATTTTAATAGCATACTCT
Organism: Periophthalmodon schlosseri; assembly: GCA_000787095.1. Lineage (NCBI taxonomy): Eukaryota > Metazoa > Chordata > Actinopteri > Gobiiformes > Gobiidae > Periophthalmodon > Periophthalmodon schlosseri. The sequence goes on along the minus strand of KN470640.1, from coordinate 38,826 downwards.
ATGTCTTCTAAGATATTGTTCTACCTCTGTCTAGATGTGAGAATAACATTACTACGAATTTGAATATAGCAAGTTTTGCTTACATTCCACTTGACTGAAAATTCCTGGCTAAGCTCCACACCTTGATCTTCCATTATGACATGGGCCTTTACTCTGAATGTAAATGTATATAGTATTTTTTGATGTTGTAGAGCTGTAGCCTCTGTCTGCGCTGGACCAAATCTGTTCAGAAAAGTAAATCAGGGCTAATGCTTGCTGAGATGAATGACATTGTCTGTAAATACGCGACTTGCATAGTTTTAAACCCAGTTAAATACATTGAGCAGTGCCACTGGAAGATGACAGATTATGTTTCTGTGTGCAGAATTAGTTTGTGCTCAAGAGAGGGCCTGACTGAGACTAAATCAGTGCAAGATGAATGGACAGAAGGGGGCTGTTAACAAACTCCCTCATTGTAAATTGTGTTGCAAAAAAGGAGAGTCTGTTTCTAATTTGTCACAGTTGTGAGGAATCACAACACAGCTGTATTCACTTCTGTTCTCTCCATCTGCTTCATGCAACTATTCAGATATTCAGATTGTGAGCTCTGTTCTGTTATTTCAGTTTTTGCATAAACAGCCTAACAATTCATTATATGTATTATTTCATTTAGAGGTTGTTTGTTTAATAATATAATAAAAGACACTCTTTATACATTTTTAACATTAAATCGTCGTACTTTCTTTTATATTACCTTGTAGCCTTATATCTGTGTAACCCCTCAGTCGTCGGGTAGGTTCCGTCGTGGTCCATGGGCGTCTACGTGGCTCAAGATCATGCTAATACTATTCAGAAAAGGTTCATTTCTGTCCTGTGAATGTGACTTTCGTAGTATGGATACTTGTTCAAACGAGTGCCTACTTTCGATGCTAGCTTTAATATTGATTAGTATCTGATTTTCAACCCTACTGTACATAGCTAATTTCAGCATTAAGAATGAACTTACCATATTTTCCGGACTATAAGTCGCACTTTTTTTCATAGTTTGTCCGGGGGTGCGACTTATACTCAGTTGCGATTTATATGTGAAATATATGTTTTTTTCTTCATTATTATGCATTTTTTGGCTGGTGCGACTTATACTCCAGTGCGACTTATACTCCGGAAAATATAGTACAATACATAAAAGCTATTTATTTTACTGTTCTTTGGCATTGGGATGTATCAGTTTTGTTGGTGAACCCCAAGATAAATCTTACTGAAGGCTGAGTTCCAAATTCTATATATTAATCCATAGTAAAAACGAACACGAGTAGTGGAGGGCGAAGGTAGCGCTCTGCAAAACAGTTTTTGTTGCTGCATCTTGTGTGAGACATTGTAGTAGAGATATCTTCGCCTGCTCGTCACAGCGACAATGAATCAAGGCTGATTGTACCACTCTCATATTCACAAATCACTTCTGTGGACAAGCTCTGGCAATGAGCTACTCTGTATTTGTCCCCTTCAAGATCGCTTAAGGTTACCTCACAAACTTCACATCTTTTTTTTCTTCAAACCCTGGTGTGTGGCCTTGTGTGTGCGTTGTGCATGACCATTGAGTGCCGCATCTTTTCTTCTTCTAACAATATTGTATAGATTCATGGAGACAAAGATATGCATTTTTTTTAATAAAAGGAATCTTCCATTTGAATTGATGTTATAGCCTTAAACAAATGAATGGTATTGTTCCACATATCTTTACTTAGTCTTTCATTACTCTATTTTAATAAGCTATTTTGAAGGCGCGATATTTACTTTTCTAATAAAGAATGTGGATGTGTTGGGCTAGATCTTTGAATAGGTCTGTTACAAAGATTCTCAGATGATTCACCCCTCGCTGTTGTAAATAAATGGTCACTTTTTCTACCTTCAAGGCATTCAGAGCTCTTTACGTCCAGCGGCAACTCACCCATTCACGCTCACGTTCATACACCGGTGTGCGCAAACACGGGTGAGGTGGGTCAAGTGTCTTGCCCGAGGACACGACGACACTATTCATCTGCGGCAACTGACAATACCACCATGAACTTCTTGTAACTGCCATCAATAATCCACACAAGTTGTATCTAACTTGCTAGTTTATCAACCAGTGACAGTAAAAATAAGGCTGCACATTGTTTTCAACTTATCAGTTATGAAATCAATTATTGTTTCATGCTGAAATCTCTTGAAATCCCCCTGATTGTTGGAATTCTGACAAAAATTGTGTTTATTTATTTACAAAATGTGGTGCTCTTCCTGTTATCATAATCTATCACTGACTTTAACTACTGACCCCGGAGATCAAGGAAGGGCCGCTGAGCTGTAAAGCACACAGACAGTTTGCAGCAAGTCTAAATGCAAAAGAATACATTTCGCAACCCCCCTGACGCTCTGAATACCCCAAACATTTCATATATCCCCTCTAAAACCCATTTGTCATTTTTGTTTACTGCCTTGAAAGTTTTCTTTTCTGCTCCAGAGAGATGCAACTATTTTCTTTTACTGACTTCCAAGAAACAAGATAGGAAAAATATGACAAACATGACAACCACCATCATGCAAAGCTAAGTTAGTTCATCAACCTCACCCACACGTCTTCCTACACAAACCAAACCGTGTCTTCGAGCATTTTTTTTTTTTTTTTTTTTCGAACAAGAGCTAAACTGTGACGATCCATCACGCTGCCACTTTTATACTTCGGCAGAAGGCCGCAGTATCTTTGTAGATGCTCCTGGAATACTAAGCCAAAAGCCCTTTCCCACTCTCATTTAAATATTGAGAGATATTGGTGGGACTTAGGAGGAGGTTTGGAAGACTTAGTGGGGGGAATGCGACAAGTCCTAATAGGATTTCTAGCTTTTGTTGGGATAATGTTATCATGGCTAAGCAACGACCGAGCGGTTTACTGGGGCATTACATGCTGCACATGCTGGGGCTGCTTAGTATATTCAAAAGCTCAGACAGCTCATTCAGAATACTCCCTCTAAATGTCCTGTACAGTTATTGCTAAACCTCTGTTTCTGCTAAGTTTTTGATAAACTGTTACTATATATGTATGTAACTTGGCATTCATTTTTTTATTATTAAATGTAATGAATTGAAATTCACTTGGGAGGAAGGTCCCGGTTCTAGCCCAGACTGAAATTTTAGCTGGGAAAATATAGTGGTATATGTGTATTTGTATTAGGTTGTAGGTTTGATTTAATTTTGTCTATAGCTAGAGCCTTAAATCTCCAGCAGAGGCCGATATTTTGTTAGGCTAACCAGAGTAAGAGTATGTAAGAGTGTATGCATAAACCTTTATTTAAACACTTAAGTCCAGAGAGGGTGCTGCAAAAATGTGACTACACTGCTCTCTTATTCAGTTTGTAGTAAAACAAGATCGTGAATGGGCGTCTTTGTACGAAACTCAAATGAGGTAACTTGGGTAAAATGACCAAAAATACTCAAAAATATTGGTAGAGCTTATCGGCCATCGGTTTCTCTGGGTCCTAAACAATAAGTATCGCATCGGCCGTGAAAAAATCCACGTCGATTGATCTCTAGTCTTGAGCGTTCAAGCAAGGCGTTGAAAAATCTGAATTTTTGCCGAAATTCGTCACCGCTAGAGGCGTTTGGCGTGATGTTTACACCACGGTCTGAGCGCAGCATAAGTATGTGTGTGGTATGTGTGACTATTGTTTTTGACAACAAATGTTTCCACAGTTTATGAGGTAGGTTTAAGCTTAAGGATATACAATACCAATACTGTTAATAGTTTTTAATCTACTTTTTTGTAGTTCCCACAGCACTAGAACAGCTCACAAAGTGTCTTCTGGTTTAAGACAAATACTCCCTCTTGAGATGGAAAGAAGACAAGCGAAGCAGACCAAGCTTTAAGTGGACATGTCAGAATCTCCGCGGTTCACTGCACCTAAATCTGCACTAAGATTTGTGACAGTAAGGAAAGGAAGAAAAAGTGAAAGCCCTGTGGGTCCTCTGCGAGGCAAAGCCTAATCCTAACTTCTTAGACAAGCCATGCCTTTTATTTCAACCAATGCTGGACGATGCCTACGAGCTGTGGGCAGAGGGAAGCACATGACCCGATATATCAAAAGGGAATGAGGAAGAATGTGGACTGCTGAAGGGAAACAATTTGAAAACCACAGTACAACACAAGGTTAGAAAGTTCTAGCGTTGATGGACAGATGGAGCTATGTAGTAATTCACTGGGATCGAGCTTGGCGTAGCAGCGAAACAGATGTCTAAGAAAACCAATGGCCATAAAGAAGCAAGTGGGCAGAGTGCAAAAGGATGGAAACGAATAATGATCAACAGTGACAAATCCAGGATTTGTGTATCTTTATTCCAGTTTCTTGTTGCTAGCTCTCTCCACTGAAAAAGAATACTATGCTTACTAGGGCTGAACAATTTGGGATTTTTTTTTTATTTTTATGTTTAGGTAATCTGTTTAAGGTTCACATTTTAAGGAGAAATGACAAACTAATACAAGAATCACATTCCAGGACATGTTTGCACAAATGTAAACTACAGGATTAGCAATTTTTATTCAGAATAAAACTGCATATTTTGTTGTTTCAAAACTAGTGTCAGAATCTAAAGACTTTCAGTTTTTTAAAGCAGAAATCTTGAGGTGTTAGCGCACTGTGCACTGACAAAACTTTAGACTGACAGTTGAAAATAAAAGGAACTAATGCAGTGAGTATGGAGCTACACGAGGAGAACAAGGATGGACTTTCAGTGATAGAGTTTTAGTTTTTTGTCAGCTTTCTGTGGTGTTCATGAGCAATTAGACACAAACACCTGCTCTCAAAATGAAAACTCGTCAGCATTCACAGACAAATGAATGGGGCTTGAATGAGGTGTAATAACGCCTTGTACCATTCTGTCATTGCACTGCTGGCTAGAACAGAGGCAAATTGTTCGGAAATTTGTTAGTCACTCGTCCAGGTTTACTCTTGGTTTTCAAATTTTGGTTTAGTTTTAGTTCTGTTTTAGTTTAGTCCATGTTTATACCTAGTTTGGACCTATAGTTTATTACTAATAATTTACCTTAAAAGCATATAAACCTGAACTTAAAGTGGAACTAAACACTCAACTTTTTTTTACTACTAAACTGTCTATATAGTGTCTGGCTACTGTTCCTATTCCTTTTTTGGCAATTTTAGGGCGCATTGGGTAAAAAAACTGTAAATAAATTGGCGTGCCCTGTCTCCAGTGGCCGCTGCCAATTTCAGGTAGTTGGTGACATCACAAAAGGCTGCCCTGATTACAGCCAGGCGTTTCTGATTGCAAACTCTTGGCTGCGGTTTGAAATGTCGATACCTCTTAGACCAATCACACCGTTCCTCATATATTCAGACCCCGTCCCTCCTCCCCCCTCACCCTCTTCTTTAGTCGTCCAAGTACTGCAGCTTAATTTGAAATGTGTTACTGGGTGGAGTCTATTTGTTTAGTCCCACTTTAAAGAAAATAGGATGCATACCATAGGGCTGTTGGTGTCAGCCTAGAATAATCAATGATCGTACAATGTTTTGAGACAACACCGTCCTTGGAAGCCACTATCTAAAATCTTTCCACCTTGAAAGATTAATATCCTGGACATTGAAATAAATAATTGTTAGTACAGTCTCTATATCTAAATGTAGATAATAAAGTGAGTGCCGCCACGACACACATACGGGAGGTCCAAAGGGAAAAAATACAGCCGGGAACGGCATCTTTATCATTGACAGGTGATTTCTTGGAAGGCCTCCTCAAATCTTCGCAGCCATGGCCCGTGTAGCATTAAAAGTGTCAGCAGTGTGAGAAACAGCCCCAGACTGCCATTCATTTTCAGAGTGTGTTCACAGTTGATGCTTATGATAAAACAGAGTACCATTTTCAGCCTTGATTCTATTCCTTTCTCCATGCCGGCTTTGAGTTTTACGGTATCGCCTTGTTTATTTCACATTTGCTGTGGGTTGTCTCGAAGATGATAATCCCGAGCGAAATATTTAACTTTAATTTAGTTCATTAGTTTTAATTGAGTCAACTTACTATCGGTACCTAGCCCTGTCGCGATAACAGATTCTGAAGTGCGATATATTGCTGAAGAAAATACAGACGATAAACAATAATATTGAAACTAATTTATGCCACTGACGCAACAGCCCAAGAGCAGATTGATACCACAAAACTATTCAAAATCTAAAATATTGTTAAAAAATCATGAGCTGCAATAAATAAATAGCAGAATGAAACACTTGGTTAGTTTGCATCAATGAATCATACAAGTTATTAATTCAAACTTTCACCGCTCAAATCTTGTCATATAGCCAAAAATAACCAAACATTTCCCATTAGTACAAAGAAAATTTACACACGACAGATACTGATCCCCCCCAAAAATATTGGTCCATCTGTCATTTATTGAACAATAAGTTGATGTAGTATTTGTCGTGGCAGGTCTAGCAGTAACACCCTGATATTTTTTTACTAGTGATACACCGATACCACTGTTTTTTAATCCAGTATTGATAATTTTATAGGGGTTGTATTGCAGTAGTAAATCTCAGTGAGTTCATTGGGTTTTATAATGTACCTACTTTTTGGCTCTTGAGAACGAATTAAGAGGGTTATTTTCGATTTTGTCTTCAAAACTATAGTAAGTGTCCTTGGGCAAGACACTTAACCCAGTGTCTGCGTACGCTGGTGTATGAATGTGTGTGTGAATGGGTGAGTGTTTTTTTGAAGTAAAGCGCTTTGAGTAACTTGAAGGTCGAAAAGTGCTATATAAAAAGGTGACCATTTACCATCAGTGATAATGAAAAAAAAATAAAGCAAATGAAAAATAAGCAGCGACAAAACAAGGGCTGTCCAATTCCAAGTGCTGCGCTTTCAGTCCTACCCATCAGCCCTTATTTTTTAAGATAGAGGTAGAGCTAAGGGGAAGGGGCAGAGGGCCTTAATAATGTCATCGCCCACTGATAATGTTGAACCATATTTTCGAAAGACTGCAACCTGAGCTAGTGAAGCATATTATGCTGATTAAATACAGTCAAATTCAGATTCAGTGAGCAGTTTTGTATTCCTCTATACAGACAAGCAGCTCTTAACATATCTCTGCGTTTGAGGACAATTTCTTTCTGTCATGAGGGTAATGTGGAGTAGTACAGTGCATTACCCGAACACAAGGTCAGCTAAAGGAAATGAGATTTTTTATTTGTTAGCTTCAAAATTTTCAACCAAGTGCATATGTCACTGTCAAAAAAGTATCTATGGTAATTATTGGATCATACTGTATTCTGTTTTTACTCTCAATATTGGTGCTCTGTTACTTATGTCCCAACAGCTACATGCAGATCCAGAGTAGGGATTTGAGGAAGTGAATAGGGTTAGTTGTTAGACAGTGCCTTTGTGGTACGGTATCAAAGTGAAATCAGTGTGAATGGAGGCATAATTTCCTTCACAAACAACAAAATGTCTTGTCTCTTTTGCATAGTTTAGATCTAAACTATGCAAAAATGCGATTCTTGTTTTAGTTTGTCAGTTCATATTTCAGCATTTTTGTCAATTCTCGTTGACACGTTTAAAATATGACCTTTGAACAGATGCAGTGTTTGTCAGGGAAAAAAAAACAAAAACAAACAAAAATACACAATTAGATATTTCTCCCAAACCGTGCAGCCCAATGGGATTGTTGTGATGCTCGGCTGATCATGAATATTAATGGTCATTTGTCAATAGCTTTCACTGCTCAAAACCGCTTTGTCTGTATTTGTCTGTAAATGAATAATTTCACTTTGTACACGCCTAAATATGAAGTTGTCATTCGTTTTAAGTCCATTCAAAACATCCTTTTCGCTTGAGATGTTTCAGCTCTTAAACTTAAACTTTTATACTATACTATACTAACACAAGCTCTTAGTTATCATTAACCTAGCATACATTTTGTAAAGTCAGCTGAACATGCTTGACTTTGTATCTTCTTTTTTCATGGATATATTGCATTTGAAAAAAACTGCAAAGACTAAATTTTACATTATGTGATCTAAAATCAGTTCAAATTTCAAATTTAGAATTCTAATCTTTAGCTGGTCTCATGGTTCTGAGAAATAAAAAGGTCATTCTCTTCAATAGCATAAGCCTATTTTCCAGACCATTGCGAGCGGTAGATTACATTTCAGTCCAATTACCCTTGGTCTGCCCTGGTCAAAATCTGCTTTTGTTTAGGTCTAAACTCAGGTCTGGTAGCCCTTCTCTGGTGAGCACCTCTAATATATTACATTACACCATATTACAGTCAAACTTGTGTCCATGTAAGCTCTCAATATAATTGTTTTTTTCTGTTTTTTTTTTTTTTTTTTAATGAAATCACATTTCTGCCAATCTGGAGCGAGGCTGTTGAAGGTAATGCCTGTTCCCGCCCGCGCTTCTGGTTTAGCGGGGAGCAAACCTGTTGCTAACGCTAGCGTGAGCGACCTCGGGGAAAGAAGGCGCCTGATTTCTCTATTATTAATGTTCATATCTTGATTTACGGACAACATCAAAATCAAAATACCAGGATTATGTAGAGCGGGTTAATATGAACATTTTAAGACCAAAATTATGAGTCTGACAGCAGCAGTTACGGCGAGAGGGGGGATGGTTTTGTAATAGAAAGTGAATTGAAGCTGGAAGCGCACCCATGCTCACTTCCTATTTGGAACACGGCGGCTAGCGGGTTAGCTATGCCCATTTATATATACAGTCTATGGTCCTGATACATAGCTATCCCTCAAAACCAGTGTTAAGTTGACTTCATGTATGCACCTTGCCAAGAAGTCCGTCACGATGTATTGCCGTATCGATTTTGAGTGCAGCCCTAGCAGATACTGATACTGAAACTGATATATCGCTCAATCCCTCTTAAACTGGACGCATTTTCAACGCTGCAATTGATTAAGAATTGCTATATCAATATTTATATCAATCTTGAGGGGACCCATTTGGAAGTATTCACCGTACACATTTTGGCAGATGTTTGACTCAGTTCTGCAAATCTGAGTAAATGAGCAGGTACATTTTGTGTGTGGAAATAACACCTTTTATGGTAATGCAATATGGCTGAAAAGCATTAGCAATAAGGCACGGTGAGATTTGTGGAATGATCCAAAGTTTTAGCTCTCACACAATCCTCCATTTGTCCAAGTGTAAGGGAAATTGACTTTCGTGCAGGTAATGAAGCGTTGAGGAATACTTTATCGCCTCTCATTAGCATCATTCTGAGACTATTAAGAGAGGAAGCCGTGTGCATTACCGTTACTGTGACTTTTAAATGAGTGATTGTGGATGTTCTTTTTAAAAACACGAGTATGCGTCTGTCTGCGATACTCAGCGGCTTTCATTTATTATTGGGCCGTAATCAGTCCTCCTCTGCTTGACACTGTAAACCTGCCTACTGTGTTTATTGGAGGGTCATGGGGAAATGTAGCCTGCGTAAAAAGCCTCTTCTATCTGCCTGTGAAAGCTCTTTCTCTGCTTTTTAGGATGAGATCAATTTAAAGCCACTGTCAGCTTCCACCTCAAACTCAATATTCAGATTCACACCGAATAGATTTTCAGAATTTCAGATTATTCTTGACATGTTTTATTAGTTTTATTGTAAATATATATGTATTTTAATTGTTACCTTAACAGTTTCCGCAAGGTTGCTATCATTTTCAATAAAAGCTCGCCAAAAATCTGCTTTAAAAATTGGGTTTGAGACTAACACAATCGAGGGGACAGGCAGGGACTATCAGAGCTGTTCAAGTGGTCTTGGGAAGGACAGACACAGACCTTCGTATCGTGAAGATGATGGAAGCCATGTAGCGTTAGCACAACAGAAAATGTATCAATATTAGTGCAGTGCATGTACTAAAATTTCAAACTCCATTTCGATACTATGGAATAGACTCAGTACTCAATACAGGTCACGATACCAGAAGATAAACCATGTTCCTTTTTTTAGTAATAGAATTTTCATACACAGAATGATAGTACTTTCTTTATGTTACCATAAGGTCTTACATTCGTTCTCTGTAAAGATCAAAATTACACAAAAACTGTTCAGGAAAAATTTAATTTTTGTCCTGTTAATATGATTTTTTCCAGTATCAGTACTTCCTCAAATTAGTATCTAGTTTTGATATTAGTTTTAGCATTGAATAGTGTCCGATTTTTTATATTGCTCCAGGTTACTGTGCCATATTAACATCTCATCTGATAACTCACATTTCATCCTGAATAATGAATAATATAAGACCTTTACAAACTTTTCCTCCCATTTTCCAACTGGTCTATTGGATTGAGAGAAAGTATGGCACTGTTACTTTTAGCCAGCAGGTTGTAACCTCCTGGGTGCTAGAAAATTGCAATTTAGGCATTATCTGCTGTAAACTTGTTGTGTATACATTGTAATGGACTTCAAAAATGCACACATGCAAAAAAGTAATTAGCAGAATTTTACAAACTGCCTAAAACTTTTGTAGCTAGTTTAAAGAGGGGTATTATGCAAAATCGACCACGTTATAACATTGTTCCCTCATCAAAAACATGCCTGAAATGGTTTTAGATGCAAAGTGTAATACCCCCTCATTCATTTCGAACCTCACCTGCTTAACTTGATATATTTCCTTTCCCTGTGAGCTGTTTTTATCTTTCACCTTGCAGAAAATGTTCAGCTTTGGTATCACTTCAGTGTGTGTCCGCTTGGCATTTGCAGTCCCCTCCTGTTTCGGGAATAGAATTCGACAGACTCCCAAAATGAAGGTAAGAGGGATGATGTATTCAAACTGGAAACCAGCAGCAGTCCCTCAGCCAGAGCCTCTCACGCCGCTACCAACAAAGCACAAACATTTGACTTTATAACAAGGGCTGTTTAAGATGCAGATGGGAAGAGGCACGGGCTCCAGACCTTCTACCCAGCGTACACTCTGAACCCTATTAAGAAGGACTGCTGATATTCCCACTGGGATCAGACCATGGCTCGGTGCTCATCCATCTTATTTGCCAGTAGCATCACATCCTGCGTAATGATGGATGGGCAGCTTGGCTCTGCTGGCAATTTGAGGAGAGATTGTAGAAAACAACATTGGTGCTGAAAACGGTGATTGTGTTCCCCAATAAAGTTGCACAGCACAGTGGCACAGACGCATGTGCTATGTCAGAAATGTTTTTTGCATCGACATCATATATTTGATGTTTTGATTTATTTTTCCTTCATCCGTCCGCTTTCTTCTTTGTATCAGGTGCATGATCATCTGGGAGATGCTTTTTTCACTTGATGTTCTTTCTGTTGTATGCAGCTGATCTTTTTCAGGAACACAATGGCAGTATAATGTTTCCATCCTTGTCCATGTGACCCCCTCTTATTTGAGTAATTGGTGTGGTAGATTAAATTTTAGAAAACATTCTATTTTTCATGACATAATACAATCATTTAAAGTAGAACTAAGTAACTTTCAGCGTGTTTCATTGAAATAATCACAATAATCACAGAAATAACATATAATGTTATATATACCTATATATTTATTTTTATATATAAAAAAAAAAGTTTGCCATAATCAGCCATAAGGTAGGTTTTCTGCGCCGAGACAGCAGAGAGATGATGGATGCTTCAAACACCCCGAAAATACATATTTAACCATCACAGTGTAACGCGTGGTAGTGATCGGGCGGAGAACGCCAGCTATAGCCATTAACACGTGCTCTGAGATGGCTGAGAGAAGAACAAGACTTTCAGATTTCCACTGATACTTGGTTTATTACACATTTAGAAACCATATAATGCCAGGTCTCCATGGCGCTAAGTCTGAATCATACATGAAAGAGAGATTAGTCTATTTTATACCTGTACCGCACATTACTTGACTTGCAGAACACGGAGGTGCGTGCGTGTCCATAACACAGCACTTAAAAAAAAAAGATGATTTGTGACCTTACAGTACATTAGAAAAAGGAGGCGCTATCAAGTACTACAACATTAATGCACTTAATACTAACACTGACTGTTACAACAGGGACTTACAGAGACGTTTAAAGAGGTAAAAATGTTACTTAGTTCTGCTCTAAAACACTTCGTACACATGTGCTCTGTGATTACAACTTTCAGTATGTTGCTCTATTAGGTCACGTTTTAGTTTAAACATAGAATTATGAACATACTAAAGAACTGCAAACAACAGAGGGCCCTGACGACATCGTGTTGATAAAGAACAGCCTTGCAGCAAAGACCAGTTGCCTTATTACACCTACTGTGCTCACCAAAAAAGCAGCAAATGCCTCGGTCTCACAATGCAACTCTAGCTTCACTTAACAACCTCATTTTCCTTGTTCTAAAGGAGTGCTTCCAATTACGAGACCTTGAAATCCACCATTGCTTTTAGCCAATTTTCTTCCTTAAGTCAGCCGCACAAGTTGGGACACAATTCTTAACCGGGTTGACAAAGAAAACCAAGAAAATGAAAATGGAATGCAGTCGACTCAAGAAATTCTCGGTCGACTAAAGACATGTCCTGCCGAGCGATTAGCCGACTAAAAATGGGGCGTGGCAAAAGCTCTCAAAACTATTACGTATCTCAGTGTATCTGACCCCAACTGCACCCACAAGACGACACCTACATGGGAGTTGGTCCCAAAACAACTATTTATGCAGAAAAAAAATACTGGGAAACAATGTATTTATTATGACACCATCAACCGATTAATTGATTAATTGACTGAAAACCTTTGTATTTGGGAAAGATTACATAATATATGAGACAAGCTAGCACCAAAACTTACACTTAACACTGAAGTATTATAGGCACATGATTTTACAACTATTTTGCCATCTCTTCCTCATATTCCCACTAAACTTGTGACCTAACTCTGGACCAGGGTTGTCAAAAGTATCGAAAATCAGATAGTAATTGAAACTAATTGAAATCAACCGGACAGAAATGAACCTTTCCTGAATAGCTTTAGAATGTTGAATCTTGAGCTGTATAACACCACATAGACAAGTGGACCACTATGGAGCGACTGAGGGATGACACAGATACAACACCACATGGTAAAATAATAGAAAGCACTGTTATTTAATGCTGAAAATCGCCCATGGACCACTATGGAACCTACTGGACGACTGAGGGATTATACAGATACAAGATCACATGGTAATATAAAAGAAAGTACTAAGATTCAATGCTGAAAATTACATTCTATTGTCTAAATAAATGATGATGAGTGTTTTTAATTTTCATTGTGGTATCGGAATCAGTACTGAGTACCCAGTGTATTCTTTAGTATTGAAATCGAGTTTGAAATTTTAGTATCGCGTAAACACTTCTCCGGACAGAACAAAATGTGTGTTGGGGTGTATTCCCATAAAGATTTTAAAAACCTTTTTTTAGCTTTTGCCGAGTTGTTTGAAGAAAACAGAGCGAGGAGAACTTTAATCCCCTAATCTTTCGGTGCATTAAACTTCTCATTAAAAATTCTAATCCTTTCAAATATACTTTTATACCGATGTTTACGGCCCTGTTTCCTCTGTCTTTCAGAATAAAGTCCTGACCATTGATGCAGTAAAGGTCAAGCTGCAGGTAAGCATTTTAATCTAATTGTTCTGGAGCTTATGTAAATGCCCTCTGCGCACGCTTGCGTCGATCAAACCTGTCTAGAGTGTTTGCGTGTAATTTTATTAACAAATCACCGACACCACATTCCCGTGGTGTAAATATCTCCCATACGTCTCCATAACCTGCTGCGGGGGTCGTCGATGACTTAATGAGGCCTTGGTTAATCTCTGTCAGTCAATTAGGCCAGCTCTGCCTGAGTGAAGACACTGGAGGGAACGGCCCACTTTGAATTTGATTAATAACAGAAAATGCGCAAGAATAGGCCCAGTATGTACAGAGATATTAAAAAATAAACCATGTCTAAACCTCTGCAATCTGTCACTTAATTAAAAGACAGATTCTGACATAGAATTGTGATCTGACGTCTGACATCTACCTTTATTTTGAACTATGGACAGTTTAGAAGTTTAGTTTCTCAAATAACATTACAGCCACAAGCCACCTAAACAGGACCATGATCGCTCGTATCGATCACAGGCTCATGAAAATGTGTTGTTTAAATGCATTTTGTATTTTTTCTTGAGTTTTCAGACAATTTAAAAACTTTTTTGATAGTTCTGTGTGTACTGTGTCACCATGGTAACTGCTGAACATTCTGCCATAGACATACAGACAGAACACCCCCAGCATGATGTCATTGCAAAGTATCAATTGCTGGGTTTAAGATGACATCACAACATCATTGAATACTATTAAAATGCAGATTTTTGTTGTAATACAGTGAATTCTTGAGTCTAGTAAAAAAAAATAGATATCTAGTTCAACACATTGCAAAGTACTTGCCCCCCATCTTTGAGTATGACATCATCACATTCTAGAATCTGAAAACCACCAATTGGAGTAACAATAGAGGTAAATTGGTGTAAAACCTTTCGACAGTTTATGTTCAAATTAGTTCTTTATGTCAAGCACCGTGACGTTGCCCGGTATAGCGCAGCCGGGGCCCCACCTTGGAGCCAGGCCTGGGGTTGGGGCTCAAATGTGAGCGCCTGGTGGCCGGGCCTTTGCCCACGAGGCCCGACCTGGCTCACCCAGAAAGGACGATGTGGGTCCGCCCTCCTGTGGGCTCACCACCCGCAGAGGGTCTCATAGGGGTAGGGTGCGCAGAGGACTGGGCAGCAGTCGAGGACGGGTATCTCGGCGACCCGGTCCACAGACACTATTCCGGATGTCTCCTGGACGCCTCCTTAGGGAGGTGTTCCAGGCACACCCCACCGGGAGGAGGCCCCGGGGAGACCTTGGATTCCAGGCACACCCCACCGGGAGGAGGCCCCGGGGAAGACCTAGGACACGCTGGAGGGACTATGTCTCTAGGCTGGCCTGGGAACGCCTCGGGATCCTCCCGGAAGAGCTGGAGGAAGGGTGTGTGTGGAAAGGGAAGTCTGGGCCCCCCTCCTGAAACTGATGCCTCCATGACCCGGCCCCAGATAAAACAGAAGAAAATGGATGGATGGATAGTTCTTTAGAACTAGCTGCACCAAAACTGAGACGGGAAAGAGGGCTTTTAGCTGTTTTGTGTCACAAAAATGGAATACATTCCAAGGAAAAGCAAAACTGGATACTTGGTGATACAATCACAATTTAATAATCTGGTAACAAACTTTTATCCACACACCTGCACCTGTTTTTAATGTTTTATATGGATTTGTATACTTGGTTTTGTTTTTTTTGTTTTTTTTTCTGCTTGTATTGTATTTTACCATGAAAAAGAGAGTCCAAGTGCTCTCATTGGGTCCCCCTGTATAAATAAATCTGAATAAATAAATACTTGGTTTTAAAAGCTTACCTTTTATGTTAAATCTGAGCTTATTTCTAACAAACAATCTCAACATTTAATCAAATTTAACCAAGCTTTCTTCAAACTTTTATTCTGGCCTCAAATAGATTTATTTGCTTTAAAAAACATTAAAAGGGTCAAAAACTACACATTTTTAAAAATCCAGTATAATAGGAAAATATAGAGATATGTATTCTATATGTTAAGAGGGTTAGGCAAAATAAGTGTTAAACCTCAGCTTAAACCCGTTCGGTCTATAGAATAACTGAAGTGTTGTGAAATGTGTTCTTTTTGTGTTATTCATGAATCATTGTAACATGATTAATGATTATGCCAACTGACCAAAGAAAATAAACTAACTAGGTAACTAAAACACATACTGTATAATAGCGGGAATGGAAAAAAGACACTACTCTTGCTGCAAACATTGGTCATATCACATTGAGCGTACCCTAGAACGACTAACAGCAACTTGCTAATAGCTTTTTTTATTACACTCTAATGATGTTTTTTTGTAATTACTTTAGACCGCTGTTGGATTTGCTGTTTAATTATGAGTGTTCTTAATTTCAGTGAGACTGGAAGTAATCACCGTGCGATAATGAAAGAGTGGCGTTTTTTTTGATGTACTTATCAGTGTCATTTCCCACAGTGGCGTTTGTAATCATGTCTTGTGATTGTGTCGTAGATTTGGGACACCGCGGGACAGGAGCGATTCCGGAGTGTCACCCACGCTTACTATCGAGATGCACATGGTAAGGCTATAGATCTTATCGCTGTAATCTTGTTTGAACGTGACTGACATTTTTAACAGTCCATGATGCAACCGAACCAGTGAGTCAACCCAGGATTTCTATTGCGTAACTGCTAAATTTTTGTTTCCTTTTGCTTGATGTCTGTTAGCTTCGTTACTTGGGGTCTGGGAGAGAACATGAAGCTGCCTATTAGGTGTTGTGACATATGCCCCAGAGAGTGTGGAGCAGGCACTAACTCAGCAGAACGGAGGTGCAGGTAGCAGCGGTAATGCAGCAATTATTAGTTGAAGCTGCTGTACCTGGTCTTAAAAAAGTGAAAACTGTACTAGTTCATTTTTGCAGTGGTCCAAAGTTATTCGTCACTTACCTTATGCATTCAAAGCATCCTAATTATTCACCGTGTTGAGTGTATAAGCGCTTTTCATGACTCTCAGAGACCAGCGCAGAGTTTTGTCATCACGGTAAAGCTAACAACAATTAGAACGCTAACTTGCACTTTCTGATTGTCTGACAATAAAATGTTTTAGGATGCAGACAGCACGCAGCAGACATATTTTGAGCTGCTGTACTGGGATAAGACAAATATTCCGGAGTATAAGTCGCACCAGCCAAAAAATGCATAATAATGAAGAAAAAAACATATATTTCATCTGAGTATAAGTCGCACCCCCGGCCAAACTATGAAAAAAGTGCGACTTATAGTCCGGAAAATACGGTACATGGGGAAAAGACTTATACAACAACTCCATCGATCAAAGTACCACAATGATAAAAACAAAAAAACATTATGTAGTTATGAAATAAGGACTTACTGGCAAATTACCCAGTGTTTTTGTTTAGCTCTTCCCTAGCAGAGTGCGTAAAGTGTCCAGCGAGCCATCAACCCATTCTTCACATCATTCTCTGTCTGTTGCCAACTTTAAAATAAAGCTCATTCAAGATGACAGGCACCGAGGGCAGTGGATACAGACTGCAGCTGTCACTGAAGATGTCCATAGACTGACTTTAGGGAACTTAAATATTGACTGCTGGATGAGAAGTCTTTTTCTCACGTTTATGGGTCCATTTCACTTTAATGCAGTTGGCTCTGTGTAGTTAAAGTTATATTCCATTTGTTGCAATAATTGTACACTACAACCACATTCTCTATGAAACTTAAAAGACCCAAACCAGCATCCCGGAAGGCATTTTCTATTCATTCATCATTTTAAAACATGAAATGCCCGTACAAAGGTAAGCATTCACAAAGCTTGAAATACAGCATGATATAGAAGCGCAAATCATTCCCCGCAAGCCTTTTTCTTCCATTGACACTGTAATTGATATTACCTTTCAAATTTCTTTGTGATGGTGACAGAATACTTTGGTAGAGCAGAGTGTATAAAGAAGTGGACTAAGGGAGTGTAACGAACCATAGCGTTCGGCTCCAGTCAAATGAAGCTCATTGAGGCTAGAGCAGTTATGGGGTGAATTTGGAGCCGAGTTCCATATTTGGAATTCCGACCGCAAGTATCGTAGCAACCAAAGAGCCAATCCAGAGCGAGGCTGTTAAAGGTAACGCCCCTTCCCGCACGCACTGCTGGTTTAGCAGGGATCGGGCTCTTAGCAACGCTGTCAATCAAACCTGTTGCTAACGCTAGTGATTTGTCTGTTATTAATGTTCATATCTTGATTTACGGACACAATAGCAAAATAAAAATACCAGGATCATGCAGAGGCGGTTAATATGAACATTTTAAGACCAAAATGACAAGTCTGACAGCAGCAGTTATGGAGAGAGGGGCGACAGTTTTTCAATAGAAAGTGAGTTGGAGCCAGTGTCGATGGAGCCAGAAGCGCGCCCATGCTCACTTCCTATTTGGAACGCGGCAGCTAGCAGGTTAGCCATGTCCATTTATATATACAGTCTATGGTCACCATCCACTGGTAATCCAGTAAAAACATAGCGCTAAACTGAAGCATCCTTTATTTCTAAATATCAGGTGAGTAATAGGCATGGGACGATATTGAAATTTGGTGTCACGATTATCATGGCCATAGTAATTGCGATTAACGATTATTTCACGATAATTATTGTTGCTGACAGTTTAAAAATGTTCTGGATATGAATAATTACAATTTTATTATTATGAATAGGTTCCATATTTAAACTGTTAAAGTATTGTACTTTGTTATAAGTGAAAACCACAGTGATCTAGAGGAGATCATCAGGGAAAAGGAGTTTTTTTCTGCACATTCTGGTGACACAGTGGCGATTATCTTTGTTGGCGATTATCACGATTATATAAAAATTGCCACGAACGATGACTGTCAACCCTTTTTATCACGCTAAACAATATTATTGTTTATCATCCCATCCCTAGTGAGTAGCCCACTTATATTTGTTAAACAGTAAAATTGTCTCCAAAACATATGAATATAAAAGTAAAAAATATACAGAACATTAGTCCTTTCCTCTAAGTCCCCTCTCGCTCTCACCATTCAAGTCGTGTTTTATCCACTGTCACTCACTACTTCATACTCACGCAGCAGGACTGCAGCTGTGCGACATTCAGTAAACATCACTTTAGAAGGTAGCAACCAAAATACATCTGAAGTCATCTGTGCTCGCGTCAGATACCGCATTGCATTTGTGCTGCATAAGATAGCCTTTATTTGTCCCACAATGGAAAATTATAGCGTTGCAAAGCTAAGTTCCAGAACAGCAGGAGAACAGGAAAGATGCAGTCAAACTCAGGATAAATAGCGATTAAAAACTTAACAGTATACATAAAATCTAACACAACACTACCAGTAGAGTAATAGAGATGTCTGTGATGTTACGACCTAATTATCAACGAACGGCTGCTGTGGTAATATAAAAATTTCTTTGGCTAACTTTTGAATTAAAAGAAGTGAGGTCTGTATTTTGCCAAGGATGAAAATAGCTTGATAGAGGAGTCAAAGCTGTAGTTTGCAGTTACTTTAACGACATTTGAGGTTTTTGTTTTAATCCTCTTTTCTGCCAATTAACTTCATATTTCGACACTGTAGATTATTGAAAATACTGGCGTAGTTCTTTCAGCTGATAGTTCTTATTTTTCTTTTGTTTTTAGTCTGCAACATAGGGCCAAAAAATAGAGATGGATAGATAAATCTGCTTAACGATTTTGCACTTTTTCGGATATTGGCTATTGGCCTTAAAAACTTACGCAAAGGCCGATATTTTGGTTGGTCCAAAAAACATGACTTAAGGGAGATATTTGGTGTTTTGTTTGAAATCTTAACAGCCCATAAAATGTGACTATTGCTTTCTTAGACGACTGGCTGGAGAGTTTTAAAAAATCACTGTTTTTTCTTTATTGCTGTACTATTATTATGAAGACTAGCGCCTCCTATTAAACTTAGTTATAGTAATTACATATCATTTAATATGGGGAAATTATCAAAACGGCCTCACATATCAGCCTCAAAATAACGATAGAGCTTATCGGCCGCCATCTGCTTGTTCCGTGCATTGGCCGTAAAAAAAACACATATCGGTTGTTCTAGCAAAAGTGTATTACAGAAAAACATAAGCAAGAATACTGGAGCAACGAAGGAACCACAGCAATACCCAAACTCAGAGACGTGTTTGTTTTATTCACGACTGGCTTGGGTCACTGCTGCGGTCATTAGGCCTTTAATGAGAGCGCAGGGATCCACACAATCAGCGCAAATAATTAGTTGGCTGCAATCTGCCCGATCCATCTGGAGCCAGGGACAGCGTGAAGGTCCAGATAACAGGTAGCATTCTGATCCTTTTATGCCCCCTTCTCGGTGGAGCGGACCATTTGTCATTTCCCCCGAACAGAGCCGAACCAGAGGCATGAAAAGGCCAGATGACCGAGGTGGAAAGACAGAGACCCGGTTTGAAGAACACATATTGTGCTTGAGCCTGCTATACAGTTATGATACGATACCCATGGATCATTATGTTATCATTTGTTATCATATGTTATCAAATGACTTAATAAAAGAAACAAATCCGCTGACCTCCACGTTAGAAACTGCGGTGCCCAATGGGAGCTGATGTCGTCATAAACGTCATCACAACAAAGACCTGTGAAGCTGTCAGCACCTCCTATGGATACCTGCATCACCGCACTAGCGAGCAGTGGATTTTCTTTCATTTGTGTCAAAATGACCGTGTGACGCTGCCGAATCCTACGCGTATCATCGATTAGGAAAATAAAATTGAAGAATGGAGTAAGTACAGAGCAGTGGGCGTATGCCGAAGAAAACGGGGGTGTATCGGCAATATGGGCGTCTTGAAAATAAAGAATTAAAGATTGCTCAAACATGCACGAATCACTCCAAATACAACTTCAAGAGTGTGAATGAAGAGGGGAAACAATTATAACACGGTTAAAAGCTCTGAAAAGTCGATTTTGCATAATAGGTCTGCTTTAAAGTAGAGGTGAAGCTTTAAGTCTACATATAAGATTGAGGCTAACTGAACTTGGAGGATTCAAGATTTTTATTGTTATTGTCATAAAAAAAAAAGTAACCCCAGAGTAAACATTCGCACAATAATGGCGTTCAGTTATTCAGATATTCAAAGGATAGCTTCAGTAGATTTTTCTAAATATGACTTGGTTTAGTGGGATTGTACCTGTGGTAAATATAAATATATATATAGTAAATATATATCATAACCTCATGTGAGTTAAGTGGCAGTTTATGGAAAAAAGTAAAAAAAAGTTGGTAAATACAGGAAATAACTAGTTCCAAAACGGAATAACTCTACCTATGTTATCAGCGCACAAGGAAGACTTTTTCTGACAGTTTAAACATAACAAAACAAAGGTGTTGTCATTTATTTGTATTAGTCTAATCATAGCTATGGCGTTTAGACTCGTTTTGGCCCTTGTTAACATTATGGTTGCTAGGTAACAGTAGCTTCACCTGTCATATGCACTTAAAGTCTACATACATGAATGAGGCTAACTGACTGTGGAGGATAGCTTAATTACATAAAAGGGAGATTGGATACAGCTAGATTTAACTGCTCTCCAGAGGCACTGGCTTTTAGTGATGAAATTTATACAACTACTAATGTCACTTCTTAGAACTGATCGAACTGGAAAGATTAAAGGTCTTACTGAAAAATCTTACACCCCAGGGTGGAAAAAGCTCTTTTTATCTTCAACACTAATTGGACAACCATGAGTAACTGCTTTGCAATTTATGCAGTAAAAATAGATTTAACAGTATTGTATAGTATGCCATTGTGTTGATATACTTGTATCATTGCTCTGACTATACTGAAAAGAACCATATGTAAGACTTAGATTTTAATATATTCCATAAATATAACGTATCTGTGTCCCCAGTTATGAGGTAAACATGTTCAAATCAAATATATTTTTAACTGATAACAAATGTAATACTGATTTATTAATAGTAACAAAAACACTGGACATGATGCCCAAGTTTTTTATGCTATAGATTGGTGTTCTCAAGAGGATTATCCAATCAAAAAGCAGAACGGGCCTCGCGATGATTATCTCATTTGGGTTGCCAGGACTCTCCCTGATCTGAATCATCACTACCTAAACCCCAGCAGCCAATCATTAATCAGTGCTAGTGCAGCCTCTGCAGCTCCGTGACCGAATTCTGGAGGTTCTGAGCTTTCACAGGAGGCATGGAGTTTTCCATATACGGTACTAAGAATGAGAAAAACTTGTATGTGTCCTCTATCTGCAGACAAGACACTGGCCACCCAGGTTCAGCTGTGATTGTAGTATCTTTTTAAAAACTGTAAGAGCGTGGGCTACATATAGTTCCTTTAAAGCCTCTGAAGTTTGTTCAAGATAAAAATAGCTTTTGCCTTATCTTTCATAAGGGAAATGTCTAGTTAAGAAAACCATAGAGACAATCACCTGTATGTTGGGCAAAATGTGCAAGAATTGAAAGCAGAAAGACCAAGACTACCAAGTGTGTTCCAGTACTAATAAGAACACTTTATTTATGCATTTGAAGACATGGATGGACTTGATACGTGTCCTGTATGCGCCAAGAGGAAACTCAAGTCTGACCAATTGCTGTGAATATGTAAGATTGAACTGACAATTGTAAGCATCGATTTTTATTTTTACCTGTTTCTTCTATTGCAATGAATGTGTAGGATATGGGGGCTGCAGATTAGTCTGTAGCTAGAAGCTTTATGTACATGGACATCGGTGACCTATTTGGTGGCAATGTTTAATTGTACTGTCCCTGTCAAATAAGCCAATAAATACATAAAATAGAATGCACTCTGGAAATAGCTGTGCAGTATGTGACAGCACAGATGGAGCTAGAGTCGGCCCTATAGAATGATTCTTCAGTCCTTTTCTATTCAAAGTCAGTCTCTGTGATGACTTCGTTTTGCTGTAATAGGCCTCACCCTATTGAGGTGCTGGAAAGGGCAGCAAAGACACACTCTTGACGGCACAATTTGCCTATTTGTGGGTTTCAGCTTCCTCTGTGACATTTTGAGGACTATTTACCATTGAAAAGATATAATATTGTGTTTTAAATTGTTGCTTTAAATTGTTGCTATGGCTACAGTTTAAATTTTTCATAATTTTGTAACAGTTTTTTGTTTAGTTTTTTTTTTTATCACTGAAAACCATATTTTGTAAAGAAGGTTAATCAAAATTTGTTATTTTAGGAGTAGTCAATGAAGTATACCAGTGAGTGGTTTTGAAGTTAAAGTGCATCTGACAGGTTTTCACGTTGTTATTATTATTTGGTTTGGTGGGATAGAACTTGTGGTAAAACGTTACCATTTACGTCACCAGCACTGAAAATTCTATCCAAAATGCAGGACAGTTTATGAGCATGGAACATATTTGTAATAATAGGTATTGTCATATATTTTTATTAGTCTAACTAACTATTGTGTGTTGCGTATTGTGTAACAGAACTGGAATTACCTCTACGTATGTCACATCTGCTGCCCATGTCCAACCGCTGTCTAAAATAATAAAATTCACCTGATTTTGAAGGTCCTATATTACATAAAATTGGCTCTTGTGAGCTTTAAACCATGTTATAATGTTGTTACCTCCTTAAAAACATACCTGCAGTTGTGTTTTATTACATTCACACGTTTGAGTAATCCTGCATTATTAGTTTGTGTACATTTCTAAAGTTCAAAATGCTCTGTTCCACGTTGTGATGTCATGAAGTGGTAGTTTTCAAGTTAACAGCGACCTTCTACCTTTAGTAAGAGACTGAGATTGGCAATTCTAGAGCTGAAGTCATCTAAATTTAAAAACTCAGTGGAGCACTTCTTGTATTACCACATGACATCACAAGGTGGAACAGAGTGCAGGGTTTGCGTGTTAGACATGAATCATGAATGAAACAAAACACATCTCTGGGTATGTTTGTGATGAGGAAACATTATAGCATAGATTAGAAAATTGTGTAATATGGGCCCTTTAAGAAAACTGTCAAAACGAGGTGAAGTTTTCAGTAAAATCTTAAACTGCGTTAACTGTGTTTTAGTGAACAAGTGAATACTCTAAGCGATCATATGCACTTTAACTTGATAGAAATGGTAACGCAGTGGTTGCCGTTGTTGTTGTGTCGTTGCTGTGAAACTTGGCATAGAATCTGTCAAATTTCCAAAGCTAGTGGACAACCTGTAGCGTAAACCTCGTCGCTGCCAATATTGCTGTTATGCCGCCGTCAGTCTGTAATGCACCTCATCAATCTTTGTCTCTGAAAGTAAAACTGACTATTTTACAAACATCTTTTCATATCACAGCTAATCTCAGTGTAGACCTATCCATCTTAACTGTCAATATATTCGCTTGGAAGTATGCGCTGATACTCCATACGCTTTTTAAATTTTAAATTTTTTGAATTTCGCTGTCATAGCCAAGCCTAGAGGCCAAACCGGTTCAGTTGAGAGTGGGAATTTATTGCAGGAAAGGTACCGCACAACGTCATGGTTTGTTGTTTGGCTGTCCGTCAGTGATTGGGGCTGTACTTGACACCAGTTGCAATCAGCATCAGCAGTAGGGGCAGTATTTTTCTGGTGGAGTGGATGAAAGTGGCAAAGAACTAACTAGTTTAAGCTTCTATTTTATGTCACGGTCTTTACTTCATCGTCTCTTCATTGTGGCTTTTACGAAGGGTGAGACAGAGTGTGCACACATGGCTGGTGAGTTACATTCCCATGTATGTGAGCAAAATTCGCCTTGGCTCAACAGAGATATATTGTTATCAGCGTATGTACCGTATTTTCCGGACTATAAGTCACACTTTTTTTCATTGTTTGTCCGGGGTGCGACTTATACTCAGATGCGATTTATATGTGAAATATGTTTTTTTCTTCACTGTTATGCATTTTTTGGCTGGTGCGACTTATACTCCGGTGCGACTTATACTCAACAATCGTGACGTGCGCAGTTAGCGTGCCAGTTGTTAGCATTACAGTGACGGCAAAACTGCACTGGCCATTGAAAGCTGTGTATAGCACTTACTTGTGATGAATAATTAAAATGCTCGGGAAAGTCAAAAGTATCAAAAATCAGATGCTAATCGATACTAAAACTAGCATCGAAAGACAGAACTCATTTGAACAAGTATCGATACTAAAAAAGAGCACATTCGCAGGACAGAAATGAACCTTTCCTGAATAGCTTTAGAATGATCTTGAGTTGTATCAGAACAAATGTAAGAGCACATAGAACAGTATACGCCCATGGACCACTATGGAACCTACACAGATGACACAGATATAAGGCTATGTGGTAATATAAAAGAAAGTACTATGATTTAATATTGAAAATGCCACATTATTTTTGAAATAAAGAGTGTTAATGTGGTATCTGAATTGGTATTAAGTATTGAGTCTGTTCCTTAGGATCAAATCAAATTTGAAATTTTAGTATCATGACAACACTAGCTTGGAATGCAACTATATCACTTCCTAGAATTGATCAAACTGGAAAGATTAAGGGTCTGTCTGAAAAATCTTACACCCCAGGGTGGAAACGGCTCTTTTTATCATCAACAGTACCGTATTTTCCGGAGTATAAGTCGCACCGGAGTATAAGTCGCACCAGCCAAAAAACGCATAATAATGAAAAAAAAAACATACTCAGATGCGATTTATATGTGAAATATATAAGTCGCACCCCCGGCCAAACTATGAAAAAAAGTGTGACTTATAGTCCGGAAAATACGGTAATTGGACAACCACAAGTTACTGCTTTCCAATTTATACAGTAGAAAAGATTTAAGAATATTGATGGTGTGCAGGGTTGCAGTGATGAATCTACTAATTGTGATGGAGTCGATGGAGTCGATGGAGTCGGAATGCGTAAGGACTACTGCAAATTCTTTAAAATTAGTTTGTTCTGTTTTTCACGTTTTTAAGACAGTAAAAGTCAGGTACAGTGTTTTGTCAGACATGTTTGACATTACTGTTGTGCAAGCCTTGAGATGAGCCGTCATCCTGTTTTCTTTCCTTCTCACACATGGCACCAGCTCTCCGCATATTAAACACATGTCCAAGGTCACATTCAAAGGTATTTTAAGTCCTCTTTCAAGTCTTCAGTTCACTCCCCCATTCTAATGAAGTGCAGATATCACTGTCAATATTCTCAGCAGGTTTCGACCCCTTTATCACATTCCACCAGCCGCACCTGTTAATTTTCCGACGCTTTAAAAGATCGACGGAGAATATGAATGTCCCCAGCTGCGGCGGAGTTCCGTAACCGTTTGTATTGATCCGCGCGTCCCCAGAATGGACATCTCGAAATGGGCCAAGCTTAGCGCAGAGTGGAGTTCTAAATGATAACTGCTGCCCCGAGTGTCAGGATAATGATGATGCTGACAGAATGAGAAGAGGCCGGTGGCTATTTCAGAGGCTAGCGCTCATTCCGTCACGCGCTAACATCTGTGGCGGTAACGTGGGTTCGGGAGGGGTGAAGTAAAAATCATGCGGGAGAAAACGGCAGAAATTCCATGCATCGCTTCTCATCATGGGACGTCAGAGTGGGCGAATCAAAACGATCCCAGGCGCTAATGGTCCTAGAGAGTGACAGACGCTGCTATTAAAGATTTGAAATATTCCAGTTCTACTTACAGTATGGCTGTAAGCACCACTTCTAACAGGTCTATCTTAATTATGCCAAAAAGTGTTATTCTGTGGCATAAAAATGAATATGATCAATACAAACTACCGTATTTTCCGGACTATCAGTCGCACTTTTTTTCATAGTTTGTCCGGGGGTGCGACTTATACTCCGGAAAATACTACTACCGTAATAAAATGTTGTCTTTTTTGTTGCCGAATGAACTACCTCTTACTGTATGAAATTATCACAACATTACATTTACATAATATAGTAGTATTATGACATTGGGGCTGCAACATAGACTGTATAATAGAAGTGGACTAAGTGAGTGTGATGTTACCCTTAGCGTTCGCTCCAGTCCCTAAGTGAGTGTGATGTTACCCTTAGCGTTCGGCTCCAGTCAAATGAAGCTCATTGAGGCTAGTGGTTATAGGGGCGCATTTTGAGCCGAGTTCCATATTTGGAATTTCGACCACGAGAATTGTAGCAACCAAAGAGCCAATCTGGAGTGAGGCTGTTGAAGGTAACGCCCCTTCCCACCCGCACCACTGGTTTAGCGGAGCATGCGCTTAGCAATACTGTCAATCTAATCTGTTGCTAACGTTAGCGGGAGCGACCTCAGGGAAAGAAGGTGCCTTATTTGTCTGTTATTAATGTTCATATCTTGATTTACGGCGAAATGAAAGTACCAGAATCATGTAGAGTGGGTTAATACAAACATTTTAAGATCAAAATGATGCAGTTACGCCTCTCTCCGTAACTGCAGCACTTACGGAGAGAGGCGGTGACAGTCTGTGGCAGAGGTCTGCAACCTGTAACAGCAAAAGAGCCACATCAGCCCATTTCAAACCAAATGAAATTCAGAAAGAACCATACGTTTTCTTTTTTTTACAAATAACAAGACGAAGTGATCAATCATTGAATTTAAAAGAAGTAAGTCGACTGTTTGCAGCTATTAATACTTTGTAAGGAATATGTAACATTTTGTGTTTATGTGGGCTTTGTGGACTTATCTGAAGTGTTTTTAGGGAGTGTGGGGGTTTGGAACAAATCATATCCAATTTCCTGCATCCTGGTGCTTTTTATGTGTATCATATTTTCCGGACTATAAGTCGCACTTTTTTCAGTTTGTCTGGGGGTGCAACTTATACTCAGCTGCGATTTATATGTGAAATATGTTTTTTTTCTTCATTATTATGCATTTTTTGGCTGGTGCGACTTATACTCCAGTGCGACTTATACTCCAGAAAATACGGTAATATTTACTCTACAAAATTATCATTATTCTTTCCGATTTTATGCATGGGATTTGCTCAGATGAATAGTGATGAACAGCGTCTCAGGCGATCGTTTCCCGCTCGGACCAAGCTCTGTCGTTGTGTCCTTAACCAAGACACTTCACCCGCTTTGCCTAGTATGAATGTGGTGCGTGAGTGATTGGTGGTGGTCGGAGGGGCTGATGGTGCAGATTGGCAGCCTCACTTCTGTCAGCTTTCCCCAGGGCAACTGTGGCTACAATAGTAGCTTACCACCACCGAGTGTGGAGTGAATTAATAATGACTACAGTGCTGCGCTTTGAGGGGTTTCAACAAGCCTGTGAAGAGGCATAATCGTAAAAATAGTAACATAATAGTTTCCTGCTTTTTATAATTGAACTTGTTGCCCGCAAAGATCATCTAGGGCTAACAAAGTAATGCAGACTGAAGTTCAAGCTTGTGTCTAACTTTTGTACTTTGAAATAATGTAATATTTAAATTGGGGTGGTGGTTATATTGCACCATTAATAAGTCATAAGCACTTTATTGTTGAAGCTGCACAATGTTAATTTAAATTCTGTGCTGCAATTTCTCTACAGCCCAATGGTCAATATTACTGTATGAAATAATTATGTGCTGCATAAACAATCATCATACAAATTAAAATCACAATATTTATCACAATATCACACTCTCAGAACCTAAATGCCACCGGTAACTTCTCTGCACAATGCCCTACACTTATTTTAATCATGTACTTGTGTCTCATACTATTTGTTGATGCTGTTTATCTGCACAAGGTCAGTGGGTAATTATTGATGCGGATTACTGTCTCCGAAATGATGGATGGGAACGCTCTTTAGGCGTCACATCGCTCCATCACAGTTCAAAAGGCTGTACGCCTCTCAAGGTGGGACAGAGGTAATAGAGTTAGTGTATCAGTATTCAGCTAATTAAAGGGGTCGTGTGTAGTTAGCCTCGCGGTAAATGCCGTTATGCTAATGAGGTGGATGGTAAAAGTATTAGGTATGGCCATAATGAGTGTTCTCTGTTACCAGTTAACTGTATGTGGTCTGTAGTAGTGCTCTTAAGATACTTTCCAACTCGATTTTTATACGAAGGAATAGACTTCATACTCAATACAGATTCTAATACCACCATGATAATAAAAAAACGCTCAAAGTTTGTCAAGTAGAGCTGAATGATTTTGGGAGAAAAATAAATACCGAATAGCATTTTTTCTGACAAACATTGCTATTGTGATTAGGTTTGTGATTTATGTTTAGCCGTTGGATTCTTCAGAGGGAGTTATGTTACTTAAAATATAGCAGTTTTTGTGGTTTGCTAATCGTGACCACTCCTTCTAAATTAGATTGTGATCAATCTTGAAGCCCTATTACGAAGAGTAATACAGTTTAGGCCTAACTTTTACTTATTTTTAGTGTGACTTTTTGGCTTTTTCAAAAGTTTAAACTCAGTCGTGCAGATTCTTTCCACACCACCTGATTTCTGCAATATGCCACATTATTTTAGTGCCTTTAACCAAGGAAAAATAATGAGCCCATTCACACCTAACCTCACTCCTCACCTGTTGGGTTTTCTGGTGAAAATATTAGATTTTATATTCTGCCAGTGATTATCCTCATAAATGAATGGTAATGTTCAGTGATGGAAATGGTACTGAAAATTTGCACTCGGCTTACATGGCTAAAATGTACTCAATTACAAGTACAATACTCCTGCCAAAATTGTAATGTATGTAAATGTATATAGTAAGCGTGAAAAATACTAGTGAAGTTACCTTTTAGCAGGATTTTAGTTACATTTGAATCACTATTCACTTGATTAATTAAACAGTTTAAACAATTTAAAGCTGAATTAAGTTGTTTTAAACCCTAATCCACATATGGAGCTCAACAGTGACATCCTGCTCAGGTTCTGGAATTAAATTTTCCATTCATTTTTCTCATAGACTTTTTGAAAAATTCAAATATTAAGAGTTCAAAAGCATCATGGAGGCTAACCAGCTACGTGCTAACTAATATCCATAACGCAATAGTTTTAAGTCCAGAAAGGCAGTTGAAATTGCAAGATTGTGCAAGATGTTTTAATAAGTTTATAAAGTTTCAGAAACAGATTTTAAATAAAATTATAGGTCATTGTGGTCATTAGTTACCATCTGATTATCCCCGAGCAAGCTTTCCAACTTTTAATATTGTTTTTTTTTTTTTTTTTTTTCAGAAAGTCTATGAGAAAAATGAATGGGAAATTTTCTTCCGGAACTTTGGGGTGGGTGGTCACTGTATTGTGTATTGTGCTGTGCTCAGTAACAAGCCGAAACAGGATCCGGCAACTGTCACAGTGCGTTTCACCAACTGTTTTCTTTGATCACAAGACGTTTGTTTTAGACGAATTAAGGCCACATTTTGGTGAGTCACAGGCTATGTCCGCTCTCACAGCACAGAGCCGTCCTATAGGCCGATCTCGCCCCACTGTCCCCTTCTGTGAGAGTGGTTCAGCTCGCTCCCGAGCCTCCCCTGCAGAGTGGGAGTTCTGAATCTAAATTACAAGCAACTCACCTTTTTAACGAGCCAAAGCGGCAAAATGGGATTAATTTGTGTTAACTTTTTGTTCCAGTGACTGTAGATCAGTGTCAGATTGAGCCGATACAAGGAGTGAATGAAGGGATGCGGGGTCTGGGAGCGGGCGCATGGGAGGGCATCCGTCAGACTGAGTGTTGTGTTGAATGAGCAGCTTTTGCACCAGTCAGACTGAGCCGTAGGGCGCAGGCGAGGAAAGGGGCAGGCTGCACGAGGGAGCGAGGTAAGGCATCCGGATACCATGGTGCCGCTGTGACTTGAGTCAGAATTAATGAACACTGACATGCGACATGTATAAAAATGCCTTCTGACAAATAAAATTGCCTTTTATATGGTTTAGAACTGAGCAAGGTGGCCAATTGCACAGTATTTGGCACTTCTGAGTGCTTATACTCACCTGTTGTGTGCATTCAGGTAAAGTTTTGACCTTGTATGGACACCGGTCCCAAAGCCATGGAGGCTAAAGTGAGCACCACACAAAGCTAGCGCTGCAAAATGACTCGACCTCAGTGCTGCAGAGCTCAAAGCATATGTCTCTTATCTTGAAGTGATGAGACATAAAACTGAATTAATTCATAGAAAGCATAACTGTAGTTCAGATTTAATGTGGCCTGTTAACAAGTAAGTTGGTATTAAATATTCTAGAGAAATTTTGATCTGTTCCATCTAGAGTGAAATACTGCTGTTTTGGGGACACATTGATGTGCAGTTAAGAATAAAATGCGTTATTTCAAACACAAAAAAATACATATTTGTTTTTACTATGAACCATAACTTAACCATTACTAAGTAAATAATAATAAAATAAAGTAAATAATCAATAGCTGCAGCCCTAATTTTAAATGTATCATTATCAGTTATCATCAAGTAATGCCTCTAGGGGTATGCAGTATGATTTTATCACGATTCATGTAGACTTTTTTATTTTTACATTGCAATGAAAAATAAACTACAGTCATTTTTACCAACCATTACAGTTAAATCTGGATCCGGAGCATAAAGCTGCATTCAATAGAACATCAGCCAATCAGAATGATGATTTTACTAAAATTGCAGTTTGTCATTACATGTTTAAAATTAGCACAGTAAAAATCAACTTATTTACAATAACATGAGTATTTGTAATTAGTTTCTTTCCAGCTTTCAGTATAAACTTGATTTAGCTTCCCCTTTTGCAGTCCACTGTCTTGGATCGAGTCTTTGTGGCTATAATTGAATTAGAAGAGCTTCGCCCGCTGGCTGATGAGCTGACATCTCCCTCGCTCTGTCTCGCTACACTTCTCTCACTTCTTGTTAATGTTTTCTCGGTGACAAAGGCAGAAGCACTCACGGTGATTACAACTCATTAAGCACCCTTCATAGACAAGTCTGGAGGAAATAAACAAGCGATGAACTTCATACCAAACTGCACGAAAAGCTACTGGTTAAATTGGGTAAAATTTTTCCGAAATATGAAACTAATTATAGAGAGTAGAATATGCGCTGGTAATTAGCTTGTGCCTATTGACGCTGGACCCAGCTGAGAAAATGACTTGGAATTGTCCACGTAGGTGTAATTGTCTTTCTAATGGCCAGCCTCGATGTGGGCTAAAAATACCAGAGGTGAGTCTCCTGTTATACAGCTAATTACAACACTCATGCGTGCTGGTGTTGTCAGGTCTAACGCAAACATTTGGATAATTAGCGCGATGGCTCAGCACTTCTACAACTGAGTTAGGAAAGTTACGAAACACGCTGTCTGCAAAGTCTGAAGTATCAGCGAAAATCTAACTGGGAGTCAAATTTGGTATTAACTTTATATTGTGCGTCAAGAAATCTGTCAGCTCGCATGAATCACTCCAAGCAGACGCGACGCCATTCCGTGACTAATTGAGTTTCAATTTTCTCATTTAATTATACAGCCCATATGTTTACATGGCCTTGATGTTTAAAACAGAAAGACGAGAGCGTATCCACAAACACTACATAAAAAGGGAAAGGACAGAAGTGTCACAAACAGCATCTTAAGCAAGAGCTGTGATAAATAAATTTAAAAAGACAACTTGGTATCAGTATTTTTATGCCTTGATTTGAAATAAATCAACTATAGGTTATGAATCACTAAAAAGTATGAAACTATTTTTTTTTGTGTATGGTATGAAACTATGCCATAGATTCACAGTTAATGTAAAATTCACTTTTCTGAGCTTTTAACCATGTCATAGCATTGTTCCCTCATCAAAAACATACCTGGAGTTGTGTTTAGTTTCATTCACGCTTGTTTGATCAATCCTGTATAGTAAGTCTGCTCCCTCTTAGCACTCAAAAAAAACACCTGTATCAAATTTCCCAGGATTGTGACGTCAAAGGTAAATATCCGGAGGTCTCCTGTACTATTTTTAAGTCCACAAATCATCTCCAGACTTGTTCTGACCATTTTTATCATCAAATCGTGTTCAATACAACTGTGTGCTTAAATTAGCATCTCGGGGCAAGTTGCTAACGGTATGCTAATGCTACTCCAAGTAGATGGTTAACACCCAATCCAGTTGAGGAAAAGCCTGACATGTATTAAACGTACTGTACTAAGAACTGAATAAGACACTCCCCCTCCATTCCTGTGTGAGATCGATTAGTGGCCGTTCATAGGTTCTACAGCTCCTGGGAGTTCCGGCCCAGAAAGAATTCTCCTATGTAGCACAATGCATTTGTGAGAATTCAAACTCCCCGTGTTCGGCTGACAGGGCATCCACAGCTTTCACAAAAGTCAGATTTTGTAGGGATTCTTCTGTATTTTCACAACATGAACAGTGCCTAACAGTTAGCTTTGTAAGATTTAGCCTAGCCCTGTTCTGAGCCCGTGCTAGCTCCGTTCTAGCAGCTATTGGCTAATTGGTCATGCGGTGCACGTTTGGGCAGAGCTAGGCCAATATTCAGGAAGGAATGGGGAAGAAAAAATATTTTGTGGCATTTCACGCCATTGAACACAGGCCATTGACAACAACACAATGCCATCTTTGGTTCATCATCTAGATCTTATTATACTTCCATCGTATTAAGTAATGGATGTTTTCAGTAGATCCTTTTTAAGTTCTAAAACATGAGATGCGAGATACAATATGTGTCCTTTAAGATAAACAAACTTTAAATTAAACAAATAATAATGAAAATAAATTCCTTCCTTCTTCCTCCACTCTCTTCCATTTTCATGTTTCACTTCGGTAAATATAATCCTCACCCATACTTACATAATCATAATTTCAACAACTGCCAATGACATAATGGTAGGTGTTACGATGTTTGTACAAAATGATTCTTTCTTTTTGTGTACTTCCTGTTACACCTTTAGACATGTCAGATTAAAAAATGGAGATGATTCATGATTCCATTTATTCAACCGCAGCTACAGCAAGATCCATGTTGGACAAAGCTACTTCTTTGTATGTGTCATGATTCATCGCTGCCTTGGACAGTATTCTTTTGGGTGTCAAGGACGTTCCATCGACACTTCCGTTTGCCTTCTTTGATAGTCCTCTGTCTGCTCGAATGTGGGCTTCCATTTCCTCAGTAGGCACATTGATTATTGTACATGAGAAATACAACATAAAGTTTGGATACGGCTCAGAAAAATATCAAAGTATTGGACTAGATTTTGTCTTCTTGTTAAATAGTGTTTATTACTACACTGAAGGTAGCACCGATGACTTCATGGGGGTTTGTTGGTGCTCTCAAGGATACCATAATTTACTATGTATGCAGTAAATTAGGGTTGCGCAATGAATCAGATATTAATCACGATCGAGATTCAGTCATTTCCAATTGTCAATGATCAGCTTGGGTCTTTTAAATTGAGAGGTCTACAGCCAATCCTCTGTCAATATGTAATTGGGAGCTGAGTTCAGACTTTTTTTTTTGGTTTTAGGTCAAATGGGAGTGATTAGAAGTTTATGTTTATGTTGAAGGTATTGATATTGAGATACATTTGTATGTGTTTTAATAAGACAGTAAAATGTAATCAAATATCAGAGGAAATGAGGAAAAACATTTTGATAACTCTTTTGGTTGTGTCACCCAGCCCTTGCAATGTATGGATATGGAATTTATTTGTAGTCATGTGATTAATTTGGAGATACTGTCGATTCAGTACTTTGCTGTTTGCTGCACCTGTTCGTTTCATAAGAGGTGATGAATTTAAAACCCATCACGGTCCATGCTATGAAAAAGTAGGTTGGCCATCGTTATCTCTCACAACACTGAATACAATTTATTTATACGGGACTACTTGATAGACTGCCTGAATATCTCACTTGCTTGTTGAACTTTGATACGGGAACTTTTAATACAAGATCACATGATTGTATAAGTCTCAAAACTGGCAGCAGCAGAACTGAAATGGGGAAAAAAAGCTTTTGGTTATTTAGCTTCCCAAAAATGGAATATTTATTCAGTAACGTTCAAAATTGGATACTTTGGTGCCACAAATGCAATTTTATAATCTAGTAACAAACTTTTATACTCACCCTGCACCTGTCACAAATGCAATTTTATAATCTAGTAACAAACTTTTATACTCACACCTGCACCTGTTTTTGTTTTGTTTGTATTTTGTTTGTATTTTTCTGTATTTGAACAGGGTGCCCGTGAAAAGGAGAGTCTGAGCGCTCTCACTGGGCTCTCCTTGTATAAATAAAGATAAAAAAATAAATAAAATAGATACAGCTCTATACCCATGCTACCTATTGTACCTATTGGTTGTCCTTTGTCATGCTCTGAGTGACAGACAGATTTAACCAATTACAGTGAAGTTCTGACTCTCAAAAGAAGCAGACAGCATTTGGCAACATGAAGCATAAGTGTGAATACGTATTGGTAAAATAAAAATTGTGTTCTTAAAAAAATCCAGATTTTTTTCCGGATTCTCCCTAACTTCAGCCTTGTTTGTGTCCCCAGCTCTCCTTCTGCTGTACGATGTCACCAACAAAAGATCTTTCGACAACATCCGGGTAAGCCTCTTTCTAGTTTTTAATATTTAGAGATATTTAGCGACATACCGCACTTGTTCTGTTGACAGATGATACTCGCATAGACTTATCCATGTTCCCTGGCAACATTAGTGTATAAATGTGTGAAGTAAACTGTAAAGGGAGATAACGCGCAGAAGATAGGAGCTCCTTTTCCCCAATGAAACATATAATTTGAAGGTAACATAAAGCTCAGCCCACTCCTACTGTGATTTTCTCATTTCCGACTCCATTCCAGTCCCTTTGATTATGGGGCCATTTAGAGCGGGGACAAATCAAAGAACCGCATTACAAAGAGTAAAGGGTCTGCAAAGTCTGTGAACTCTGCTGGACTTTTGTCAACTTAACACACAGGAAGACTGTATTTTTGTACCACCCTCTACCAACTAGAAAAAAAATATATTTAAAATTAACCAATATATAGAACTGAACTTACACGGCTACTGCAAGATTGATCACACTTAAACCGAAATCAATATTTTAAGTGTCGCTATACAATAAATTATGCAGCGGGTGTTATGTGTAAAAAAAAGACATGGGGTGATTTTTTTGAGCTGATACCGACATCTGATATTTGACCCGCTGCTGTGGCTGATAACCAATGTTTGCTGATACCAATACCGTATTTTCTGGACTATAAGTCGCACTTTTTTTCATAGTTTGGCCAGGGGTG
Source organism: Periophthalmodon schlosseri (assembly GCA_000787095.1). Lineage (NCBI taxonomy): Eukaryota > Metazoa > Chordata > Actinopteri > Gobiiformes > Gobiidae > Periophthalmodon > Periophthalmodon schlosseri. The sequence continues at coordinate 3,037 of KN470640.1, read as the reverse complement.
CGACTTATACTCAGATGCGATTTATATGTGAAATATATGTTTTTTTTCTTCATTATTATGCATTTTTTGGCTGGTGCGACTTATACTCCAGTGCGACTTATACTCCGGTGCGACTTATACTCCGGAAAATACGGTATTTAGCTTTTAAAATCCATAGCAAGACCCACAATTTTTTAAGTAAAGATCACAAATGAACTTTTCACTATTGTAAAAAATAATAACCAAATGTATTTATCTGTGATATAAAATAATTGGTTACATGTGTGTCTAAACATACAGCCGTATAATGCTCTTCTGTTTCCATTTTGACTCATTAATCTGTTTAAAAAGGGCACACACAGAATGGGGCATAAAAAAAATAAAATTAAAAAAATATCGGTATCGGTCAATACCGCAACCTTATTGGAACAGATTTATTGCCCATCCCTAGTATAAAACCTGCTAACCCTGTATTTTAGAACTGTACAAACTTGATTTAAATGAAGGTTTTGTATGTTTTTACAAAATGTGCCCTGTAAACTAGGGTCAGAAAAAGAAAATTAAAAGTCTAATTGTGCCACACATTTTACCTTTGACAATTTGGCATTTAAAAAATATATCAATAGAATGGCTTGACGTGAGCACATGGTAGACTTATTTTTATTACTGCCTTGATATTGCATGATGCTGAACAAAGCGCACATTTGTTAGCTAGCCACAAATCCGACCCAGCTTGTCTGGTAAGTAAACAGTATAAACAATAGTAGTGTCTAGGCTTTATTTAATTGTCTGGCTCCAGCTTCATGATCCATTTGGTTATCCTCTGCTTCTCAGATGGTTGTGATTAATGTCTTACACAAGTCTAGGCTAGCATCACTGGCACAGAGCTTGTGTGCCAATTTAAAGGGCCCGTGTCACACTATTTTCTGATCTATGTTATAATGGTGTTTCCTCATCGCAAATGAGTTGTGTTTTGTTTTATTCACATTTTTTAACACACAACATACCTGGAGTTATGTTTTGTTTCATTCACACACGTTTAACACACAAACCCTTCATATTTAGGCTGTGTTCTTCTCTCAAACAGAAAACACTCTGTTCCACCTTGTGATGTCATATAGTAATACAGGAAGTGCTTCACTGTGTTTTTAAACTCCATACACCTTCACTAGAATCATTTGGATAATTTATTTTTTTAATTGATCTGGAATTGCCTATCTCTACTGGACAAAGGTAAAGGTTAGCTTTAAAATTGAAAACTACCTCTTCACGACATCACAAGGTGGAACAGAGCATTTTGAGCTTTGGAGCTATAGACAGACTAATAATCAAGGGTTACTTACACATGTGTGAATGAAACAAAATACAACAACTATGGTTTTGAGGAGGTAGCAACATTCTAACATGGCTTAAAGCTCACAAGAATCAAATTTGCACTATATAGGACCTTTAGCGTTTGAGCATGTATAATCAAAATAGCAGCGTTTTAGCTTTCAACAACTGTTCCATGTCTTTGCTACTTGACGTCTACCTGTGAAAAGCCTCCGCGTGCGTCACAGTGGAGCTCATGTATTGTACACTAGGTGCTTGCTCTCCACGTGACTGCATCGGTTGTTCTGATTAGCGCAGATGCCCACTCGCAGGGGGGCCGAACGGACAGTCCCCGCGCGCGCGTGGATGGTGTGGGCAGTGTACCCTGTGGAGAGGTCAAAGGGCACACCTGCTGTTCACTCCACCGAGGCTCAACCCATGACGCACACCGACACAAAAGCTGCTCTCATTTGTTCTGCTTGTTAATCCCACTGTGTGCAAAATACCAATATATTTAGCTTGTCTTTTTGCTTATTGTTTTACTTAAGGCAATTGGGAGTATTAGTATTAGTAGTATTAAGACATATTATGCTTTTGACTACTCTATAGTTATAATCTATGACACTCGAGGATCATTATTATTTTATATTTTCTGACATTTTAAATTCAAGTCATGTTGGCATATAAATAGCCAGCTACCTGTGCCTATGACCCAGCTGTCAGTCACAGCAGCCATTTGATGCAGCTCCGGCCACTTCACATCAGTTGTTATTCTTCGCAGCGCCACAGGCGGCATCACACCATTGATATGGTAATAAGGGTAGAAATGCAGGGCTGTGGGCTGTCCGGCAGCACGCTGAAATAATGCTGTCAACTTTCACACTATGTGGTTCTGCTTCTCTCCTGAGAGCTGTGAGCTGAACAAGCCAAATAACATGTCCCAATTCAATTTGCTCTGCCATTCCACCTCATACAAATCACAGCATGTTATGAAACCTGCAGACAAACTGAAAAAAACTCAAAACAACTTATACATAGTCATGTAACCGCCGAGGCTCACCTTATGGGCACATGAAGGTGAGGTCCACTGTGAATCCATTAGACACTCACCCTCAGGCTGAAAGCTGCTACAGCTGGAAGAGGGAGCCTGGGTCAGCTTCTTCCTACATCTCTGTTCCCCAAGTTTATTTTTACTTTTACGCCCTTTTTGGTACACAATGTCTCAAATTGCTTTCGGTTACATTTTCAGTGCAGATAGGCGTGAATGACAGGTGGATTAGCCAATCAGGTACACGTCCGTCTGTACCAAAACAAATATCTACAAGGAAAAATAGAAAGGAAAAAATAACACAGGGGAGTGAAAAACATTGCAGATAAAACTGTTAATCTGAGGTGAGAGAATTTTGATGATGTAAGATCAATGACCTACTTCGTTACATGTGCGTCACTGAAATAACTCTGTGTCACTTTGTATAAAAGGGCAACAGTAACAGTGCACAACATGTTAATGACACATTTAAATGAATGTTGTCTAGACTCTGACCTCTGTGTCCATGTCACCAGTGAAACTAAAGAAACTCACTGAACCAGGTTTCTCATTCCATATTGTGTAGCACATTGTCAGTTTTGTTCTGTGTTTTTCTTGTGTAATATAAAACAACTATTTAGCCTTTGCACTGATAAACTCCGAACAGGTTCTTCGGGCTCTCCTTTAGCATATTCTTTTTTTTTGTTATTAATATTTTTT
>JACM01022180.1:0-25829 GCA_000787095.1 Periophthalmodon schlosseri | reverse complement strand
ACTTTTGTAATTCGAATACATCCAATCGGACTTTTTGCAGGGGGCGCTGGAGAACCATTTTTAAAAACAGAGGTTTAATACACAACTCAGGTCATCAAAATACAAAACAACACGACATTAAGTCTGTCTGAATCCGACAATGTTTCCATTGATAAAGGTAAAGTTTTAATTCACTCTTAATTTAAAGATACAAGTTTAATTCGCATATCATTACGTCCAGATTATCAAAACACACAAATGCATCAAGTCCATCCAGATCCAACCATTTTTGCAAAAGTTACAGGAATTTTTATACTTTCAAAATTGCTGCTTTGTTAAGAGCTTGTCATGACCACACCCTGGGACTTATGTACATTTTTTTTAACAACTTTTGACCTCAGATATGTCCTGATGCTGCTGCCTCAGTTTGGAGTCCGTCGGATCAAAACCTTAGGACAAGTTTGTTAAAGTACAAAGTCTAGATTTTGGATGTCTCAAGTTTGATCCAATATGGCCGACATCCTGTGTTGTTTAGGGCGGGGCCATAATACACTTTTTTGTCTATTGCAGGATGCTCTATGTACCTGTCAAGCTTTATGTGCCCACAATAAAAAAATAGACTCCGCCCCCTCCTATCTCATAATTTTTTTTAAATTAAGACTTTTTGAGCATTTTCTTTCTCTCAGGAGCAATTTACTTAATAATAATCAATTTTTACAAACTACAAATTGTTATTATTTTGTTACATTTTTTTTACACCTAAGCGATAAAAATTAGAATGATGGGACTAATAATGGGTCACATTGTTCCCCATTATGAAGAGCCTCTCTGTAAATTCTTTCACAAGTCCACAACAAATAGATTGGCTTTTGTTTACAATGACATTTTTCTGCTCCCATTGGTGCAATGTAAATCGATTTTTGAGGTGGTGCTACTGAGCCGTCTTTTAATAATTTTTTCTCAGGGTCTTCACTCAAAATTAGAGCTTACTGAACTCTAATTTTCAATACCATTTAACTGTCTATACATTATTGTTTACTGCTTGATTTTTGCCATTTTTCTCAAAATTCCTACAAATACAATAGAGCTCTCGCACGAGTGGATGAGCTGCTGACTTGCCCTCCTCGCACATTTGTGCTCGGGTCCTAATGATAAGTATGTTTTGGTGAGATGAGTAGTCTAACCCGTCATAGACATCTAAACCTGAGCTATGTGTTTGTGAATGTAAACCTCTCTCTCTGCACAGAAGTACCATGTCCTTGGGGTCCCTGGTCAGCAGAGAAGGGCCTGACGCTTTGGTCCAACAATTTCAAAGCCACAAGCGTCGTCTGGACCAGATCTCTGGAGGCCTGAAGGCCATCAGAGACAACATCAGTGACCGCGGAGAGGATCTGGATAGGCGGGTCAGTGTTGCCAGAGGTGCCGGGCACATGGTGGGAGTGGGCGCGGGTGTGCTTGCCGGTGTGTTTCTAGGGCCGTTTGCTGGAGTGGGCGTCGGGGGGGCTGTGGGAGTGCTACTGGGGAACCAAAATGCGAACGAGGTTTACGAGAGCCATCGCAGACATGACAGAGAAGATCGGGGCCAGATGAGGGAGCTGCTGAGAGAGTTTCAGGAGAAGATCAAGACCATGCGTCTGGCTGTGAAGTTCATCCGAAGGTTCTTCTCTGAGCACCACATGGACACTCGGAAGCTGCAGCAAATGGAAACATTGATCAATGAACTGATCAATGAAATCTTCGAGGCCTCCTCTCTCCAGAGCCTTAATAGAGTCAGCTCTCAGTGCCAACGTGTCCTCACCCAGCTGGAGGACACGCTGGAGGACGTTCAGGTGGAGAGCTACTTCATCTCCTCATCCAATCAGCTACAGTTCTGAACAACAGAACGGTCCATCTAAAGATCTATAGGACTAGACATCTCCTCATCCAATCAGCTACAGTTCTGAACAACAGAACGGTCCAAGAGCAGGACTACAGGACTACAGCAGGACTACAGGACTACAGCAGGACTACAGGACTACAGCAGGACTACAGGACTACAGGACTATAGGATTACAGTACAGTTTTTTACCAATTTTTTGGTCATTTTATTTCACATTTTTAAACGTGGACTTGGAGTTGGATTGGTTTTGTCTTAAGTTTTTATTTTGACACAGTAAATAAAGGCATGTGCATTAGTTGTGTCTTTCTCATTGACCCTCTGAAGTTGTATTTAGAGTGATTCTTGTATGTCTGTATAATCTTTATTCTCCTGTATTTATGACGTCATTGGTCCGATCTATCTCTGTTTTCACCTCCACCGGTACACGCCCACTGTGACGTACGCACTTCCTTCTCTAGTTTTATTTTCTTAATCAGTGATACGTGTGGGATTTGGCAGCGTTGCGTGGTCATTTTGGTACAAGTGAAAAAGAATCTGCTGCTCGCTAGTGTGTTGTGCAGATATTCATGGGAGGGGCCGACAGCAGGTGGCGACGTCAGCTCCCATTGGACACTGCAGTTTCCTAACACGGAAGTCAGCAGACTTGTTTCTTTTAAGTAGTTTTAGATCAATATTGTGATTTAAAATGTCCAAATTATGACATAATGATCCACGGGTGTCATAGATTATAACTACAGAGCAGACACAAGCACAATATGTCTGCTTTAAGTCTGCTTCATACAGTTTCCACCACTGCTTCAGCTGCAGACAGACAGAGAGAGAGCGTATGGTCCAGTGCCTCAGGTTTCAGAGTCAGATCTTTGGGTTGAGTCCAGAGGAGCCACAGAACATTTGACGGAGCTAAAGATAGTCCACAACAGTGTCATTATTTTATACACACACCCCTGGATCCACACACCTTTGGATTACACACGTCTGCAGGCTAGTGTTGTTGATACTAGCCACTATTTCGATACTAAGGAATAGACTCAATACTCAATAACAGCTAAAATTTAAACCCTGATTTTGATACTAAGGAATAGACTCGATACTGATTCCGAGACCATAATGGTTGTAAACACACTCTTTATTTAAACAGTAGAATGTGATTTTCAGCATAAAATAATATTGCTTTCTTTAAGTTCCCATGTGCTTCTACACTGGTGTTGATTGATTTTACCTGAGACACTGACACAGATGTTGGAGCTATTCGTCTTCAGTTAAAGCAGACATATTGTGCTCTTATAATCTTTAACACCCGTGGATCATTATGTTATAATTTGGACATTTTAAATCACAATATTGATCCAAAAAGTCTTAATAAAAGAAACAAGCCTGCTAACTTCCGTGTTAGAAAACTGCGGTGCCCAGTGGGAGCTGACGTCGCCACATGCTGTCGGCCCCTCCTATGGATATCTGCACATCACACTAGCGAACAGCAGATTCTTTTTCATTTGGACTAAAATGACCACGCAATGAAGTGAAGGATTCTGGGAGGATGAGTTCTTTGGCTTGCAGACATGTTTGTAGTCTGAGTTTGCTGAAGACGTTTCTGATCAAACATCTGAAGAGGATGTGACCACAGTCAAACAGGAAGTGGCTCTCAGATCTGCAAAGTGAGACACGTGTTTGTCCCAAGGGCAAGACAGCAGCGAGAGCAGGAAGTCAACCATCAACGCCACAGTAACGTTTCACTTTTACTGAAAATAAAATGAAGGTCCCATGTTTCAGTGGCAGAAACCAAAAACCAAGACTAAACCAGGTCCAAACCAGGACTAAACCAGGACTAGACCAGGTCTAAACCAGGTCTAAACTAGGACTAAACCAAGACTAAACAAGGACTAAACCAAGACTAAACCAAGACTAAATCAGCCTTTGCTACTCCTACTGCTTTGCCTTGAATGTTCCACAGCCTGGCATTAAACATGTTGCATTTACTCCATTTCAGGCATTTCTATTAGTTAAAGATACCTTGAAAAACACTGTGAATGGTGTCGCCTCTCCATAGATCTGACCTGTAGTTTGGCCTGTTGGTATCACCTGCTTGTTTACATGGAGACAGAAAAGTTTAAAGCCACACTATGGAACACTCCAGGCAAAGCGATACCATCTCCATGGAAACAAGCAGTGTGGCGACCCTCCACCAGAAGTGACACAGTGCAGCTTTAAACTCTGTGCCATATTTGTGTAACAAAAGACAATTATAATAACGATAATTCTAGTTCTAAACCAGGACTAATCCAGGACTAAACCAGGACTAAACCAGGACAAAGTGGAGGTGAGAGAGTTCTGCATATGCGCAGCAGTTATATAATTAATACAAAAATAAATACATATCTTTCTAAAACAAACTAAAGCTTTATTGTGAAACCCCCGTGTCCCGGAAGTATGTTACCTGTGCGCGCGGTCGGCTGCTGTGCGCGCGTGCGTCAGGTGAGAGGAGCTCGCGCCATGGGGCTCGTGTACTCCGAGGTGAGTTTCTCTTTTTGTTCTTATTTATCACATTTCACTTTGAATAAACCTGAAACGTTCCGTTGTGACGTGTGTACGGGTGTGCGTGCGCGTAAAGAGAGGCGCGTGCGTGCGCCAGGTGAGACAGTGCGCGCGGGTCAGGTCCAGACAGGTTCGCATTAGACGAGACCGGGTTTCAGAAGGTTTTATAATGTGACAGCCATTCTGTTAAGCAAGTCCTGGTTCAGTCCTGTTTTAGACCTGGTTCAGTCCTGGTTTAGTTCTGTTTCAGTCCTGGTTTAGTCCTGTTTTAGATCTGGTTCAGACCTGGTTTAGTCCTGTTTTAGACTTGGTTTAGTCCTGGTTTAGTCCTGGTTTAGTCCTGGTTTAGTCCTGGTTTAGTTCTGGCTCAGACCCTGTGGAGAAGTGAAAGTGCGCGTGAACTGTCAACAGTTGTCCGTGCGCGTGTCCGCACGTGCACACGCATATGTGAAAAGAGGAACAGCGTAACGTCACAGAGAGATGGAGCAACGTCTGTTTTTTTCCGGTGTAACTGTAAAAACTTTAAACTACAACAAAAGACCAAACTATGACCTGGGGCTGAAGCAGAACCAAACCAGGATTAAACTAGGATTGAACCAGGACTGAACCAGGACTAAACGAGGACTATGGGCCAAACCAGGACTAAATCAGGACACACTGAGACTGTAGCTGGAACAAAATGGTTACACGTACTACTACTGCTGCTCCTGCTGCTGCTGCTGCTACAAGTGCTACTACTACTACTACTACTACTACTACTACTTCTATCACCACCACCTATTATCAGTACTCCTACAGTAATAGTGAATAGTTATGGTAGTTTGATTCCTGTGTCTCAGAGGCTGAAGCAGCTCCACATGTGGCCCACAGCTGTAGTCCTGTTTCAGACCTGGCTCAGACCTGGCTCAGACCTGGTTTAGACTTGGCTCAGACCTGGTTCAGACCTGGTTTAGACCTCGCTCAGACCTGGTTCAGACCTGGTTCAGACCTGGTTCAGACCTGGTTCAGACCTGCTTCAGACCTGGTTCTGATCCAGGACTATCATTTACATGAGTCAAATATGTGAGGCATGCATCCTCCTGAGTCAGGGCTCTGATTGGCTGCGTTCCCGTGACATCAGCACATTGTAGAATCCCTGTAGTTTAAAGAGGGGTTATTTGAGCTGTGGAGGGTAGAATAAATATGGCAAATTATTTTTTTTTTCATTTTTCCATTTATCTGTTGCAGCTCAGACCTTTTAATGAGACGGTGTATTTAAAAAGGGTTCACTGGGATTATCTTGCTCTATTGTTATTGTGTCAATGGTGTCAAGTAGTTTCGACATTATCGTTTATCGTAATTCTCTGTCGCAATATATCGCGCTTCAGAATTTGTTCTCGTGGCAGGCCTGCCGCCCACAAGCCGACATCACCCATGCTCCCACACAACAATTTTCCATAAATATACAAAAACACAGTACAAAACTGTACACAGCAACTTCAAACCTGATGTGATGTGCAGTAGTTTCATTAGCGGGATGTACGCTGATTGTGTTGTGACAGTGCTCTGAAGGGGGAGTGACTTAGCGCAGAGAGCAAATACCCCATAGAAGTAAAATACCCCCTCTCTAACCTGACGTGGAGACAGGTCAGAAAGTCCAGTGTCTCCTGTCATTATAAATAAACAAAAGTCAAATGTTTTTTTTTCACAGTAGCTTTAGAAAGTGGTGCCATTATTCAACCCCAAAGATGTGTGTTGTCAGGTGAAAGGATTTAAAAATTAATGTGACAAGTTTGTGGAGCCAATCCTAAAGTAATAATGAGAAGGATCAACATTTGTGTAGTCGTAGTAGTACTAGTAGTAGTAGTAGATGTAGTAGATTCAGTAGTATGTTGTTTTTGTTGCAGCCGGTGTTGGAGGCGTCTTACTCTGGAGACTTGCATCAGCTCTATGCTCTGCTCAAACTCGACCCACAATCTGTCAATGCCCAGGTACCTCCCTCTCTCAGCCTCTCTCCTCTCTTTCTCTCTCTTCTCCCTCTCCCCCTCCTTCTCACTCTCCCTCACTCTCTTCTCTCCCTCACTCTCCCCTCTCTCTCACTCTCTCCTCCTCTCTCTCCAGCTCTCTCTCCTCCCTCCTCAATCTCTCTCTCTTCTCCCCCTCTTCTCCCCTATCCCTTTCCCTCCTTCCCCTTGTCTTTCCTGTCTCTTTTTCTCTGTCTGCCTCCCCCCTCCTCTCTCCCCCTCTCTTTTTCTCACTCCTCTCATTCCTCCTCCCCTCTCTCTCTCTCTCTCTCCCCCCTCCATTTCTCTCTTTCTCTCATTTATCTCCATCCTTTGTTTTGATGACATCTTTCAGGACTCTTATTTTGGCGACACGCCGCTCATCGCTTCCTGTCGCCGCGGCGACATCAAGACCGCCCACTTCCTGTTGGACAGAGGAGCCGACCCCGCCCTCCGCAACAAGGTCCAGGATCATAATCGGTCTACAGGGGGTCTCAGCAGGTTTAGACCAGGACCAGGATCATGACCGATCTACAGGGGTCCCTGCAGGTTTAGACCAGGATCATAACCAGTCTAGAGGAGGATCTAAACAGATGTAGACCAGGATCATAACTGGTCTAGAGGAGGATGTGAACAGGTTTAGACCAGGATCATAACCAGTCTAGAGGAGGATCTAAACAGATGTAGACCAGGATCATAACTGGTCTAGAGGAGGATGTGAACAGGTTTAGACCAGGATCATAACCAGTCTAGACGAGGATCTGAACAGGTTTAGAACAGGATCATAACCGGTCTAGAGGAGGATGTGAACAGGTTTAGACCAGGATCATAACCAGTCTAGAGGAGGATCTGAACAGGTTTAGAACAGGATCATAACAGGTTTAGAGGAGGATCTGAGCATGTTTAAACCAGGATCTGAACCAGTTTAGATCAAGATCATAACCGGTGTAGAGGAGCATCTGAACAGGTTTAGACCAGGATCATAACGGGTCTAGAGGAGGATCTGAATTAGTCTACAGGTCTCTGCAAGTTTAGAGGAATCTGAGCAGTTTTAGACCAGGATCATAACCTGTTTAGAGGAGGATCTTTTCGTCATGTATTTTGTGTGGTACTTTTGCAGAAGGGGCGCACCTGTCTGCACTACGTTTGCCGTCGGACCCTGTCAGTTTTGGACTTCCTGATGATCTGTGTCCTGATGCCCATCCTGCTGCTGGGCTACTTCCTCATGGTAACGCCTCCTCCAGTTAGAGCTCCCACATGTCTGTTCTCATCCAATCAGAACTCACACATGTCTGTGGGGCCTTGCTATGGGTTTTAAAAGCTAAATATCGGTATCAGCAAATATTGATTATCGGCAACAGCAGCACGTGGTATCGGCTCAAAAAATCCATATCGGCATATCCCTAGTACAGGCCCTTATATAATAAAGCCCTAATAATAATAAAGATATTTGTTTGTTTGTGTGTTTGTTTGTTTGTGAGCTTGTTTGTTTGTGTGTGTGTGACAGTTGCAGAAGCAGAGGAACCAGGCGTCTCTGCTACAGGAGCTTCTGGAGCGAGGAGCCGACGTCAACGCCGTCGACTACGTGAGAAACACACATACGAGAATATTCAATCAATTACGAATATGAGCGAAAACCACACCAAACTCACACGAAACGTACGTGAATGAGACACATACATCGGCGCTGTAATACCATAATTGATACTTTGCGGCTGATGTCATCAACATTCCCTGGGGGTGTGATGCTAACTGTAGGCACTGCGCTGTCTGAAGCTCTAATAGACTTTAATCTGAGCTTTATTTTAACACAATCTGACCTTAAAGAACTGTCTTAGCTGGAACTACAACAGGGGACAAGTCGCTCTCAAATAACATTACAGTCGCAAGCTAGCTAGCATTAGCCAACAGTTTTCAGGTTAGTCACTCTCACCTTTTTGTTGAAAATCAAACACCTAAACAGGACCATGAACGCTCGGATTCATCACAGGCTCCTGAAAATGTGCTGTTTAAATCCATTTTGTATTTTTTTCTTGAGTTTCAGACAATCTTAAAACTTTTTGGCTATGTTTGGTATTGTGTGCATTGTGTAATGTGTGCACCATGGTAACTGCTGAACATTCCACCATAGACATGCATGTAGAACACCCCCAGCGTGATGTCACTGCAAAGTGTCAATAACCCTTTCTCGCTATCATAACTGCTCAAATAATTCTCTAGTTTGAATACAACAACACCTGATGAAATATACAAACTCACTCAAAATGGGGAATGACTAAGGCTGCAAGGTTAATCACTGTTTGAATGAATGCAATTAGGACTGCCATTTACACTGCCATATAGTTCCATAATTTCCTCCACAAACAAAATCTTCTGTCTTATTCTGCATAAAATCTGTTAACCCTGTAGTTTAGAGCTGTACAAACATGTTCTGAAATGTCCCTGTGTGTCAGAGCCCTCCCTGCGTCTCCATGGGCTCTTATTCTGCGTAAAAACTGCCAACCCTATAGTTTAGATCTGTACAAACATGTTCTGAAATGGGATTTGTGTATTAATTTGTCATTTAAGATTTCACTCTTTCAATTCTTCTGTTTAAAATGTGACCTTTGTAGAGGGGGTATTCTGCCAAATCTTTTTGGAGCTTTCTACCATGTTATTACATTGTTCCCTCATCAGAAACATGCCTGAAGAGGTTTTAGATGTCATCCATGCAGGGTTTGAGTAGTCTAGAGGTCTCTCCCAGGCTCTATATGAACCCTCCATATGGCTAGCAGTACCAACCTGTACAAGGCTCCGCCCACAAGCTTGTATATTGTCCATAAATATACAACAACATGATACTAAACTGTACACAGCAACTCGACAAACCTGATGTGATGTGCAGTAGTTTAATTAGCAGGATGCACACTGAGTGTTGTGATGTCACTCTGAAGGGGGAGTCACTTAGTGCGGTGAGCAAAGGGAGGTGAGACTGAGAGCGTCAAAAACTCAAACTTAGAAAACATGTTAATGCGTTGTTTTGGGTGAATATAGCATTTTCAAAACAATAAAAAGAAACATGGTGATCTAAATATGTTGTGTTAACAGTTAATACTCCATAGAAGTAAAATACGCCCTCTTTAAATGAAATGCGTAGTAAATCTACATAAACATGAGTGGTATATTCTCAGACAGGAAACGGCCCTGTCTGTAAACGTGTTTTATAATAATAGTCTTTTAAAATAAATGTTCTGTTCACAGAAGGGAAACACGGCACTTCATTATCTGTGTCTAAGGAAAAACCACCGCCTGGTCCCAGCGCTGTTGCAGAGACACGCCCACTGCCATATAAAGAACCAGGTCAGACACGCCCACTTCCATATAAGGAACAAGGTCAGACACGGCCACTGCCGTATAAAGAACAAGGTCAGACACGCCCACTGCAACGTAAGGGACAAGGTCAAACACGCCCACTGCCATATAAAGAACCAAGTCAGACACGCCCACTGCCAAATAAGGAACAAGGTCAGACACGCCTACTCCCAAATAAGGAACAAGCTCAGACACGCCTACTGCCATATAAAGAACCAGGTCAGACACACCCGCTGCCATATAAGGAACAAGGTTAGACACGCCCACTGCCACATAAGGAACAAGTTAGACACGGCCCACTGCCATATAAGGAACAAGGTCAGACACGCCCACTGCCATATAAAGAACAAGGTCAGACATGCCGACGGTTTAAGGTCTAAACCAGGTCTAAACCACGACTAAACCACGACTAACCCTGTGGTGTGTTCACTGTTTGCAGGATGGGGAGACGCTCAGACACGCCCACTGCCAAATAAGGAACAAGGTCAGACACGCCTACTCCCAAATAAGGAACAAGCTCAGACACGCCTACTGCCATATAAAGAACCAGGTCAGACACACCCGCTGCCATATAAGGAACAAGGTTAGACACGCCCACTGCCACATAAGGAACAAGGTCAGACACGCCCACTGCCATATAAGGAACAAGGTCAGACACGCCCACTGCCATATAAAGAACAAGGTCAGACATGCCGACGGTTTAAGGTCTAAACCAGGTCTAAACCACGACTAAACCACGACTAACCCTGTGGTGTGTTCACTGTTTGCAGGATGGGGAGACGCCTCTGGACATTGCGCTCAGACTCGGGCACCTCAAAATCATCTATTTGCTGCAGAAATCCCACTGACCCAGTACGCACCAAGAGATACACTTTAAAGCAGCAGTACGGAACTTTAGCACCAGAGCTTTAAATATGGCAATATAATCCAGAGGTGTAGGAGTCAAAAATTTTACTTAAGTAAGAGTAACATTACAAAGTAATATTACTCAAGTAGAAGTACAAAGTAGTGGTGTGAGAAATGACTCAAGTTGGATTAAAGAAGTATTTGGAAGAGTAACTTAAAGAGTAACTGTCAGGATGTAACATCTGATTTACAATTTGAAGTTAATGTAATGTGAAGGACAAAATATTAAATACTGCAAAAAATCTGATATTTCCAAATGACAGACACAAAAATGAAACTAACCATGTCTAAAGGAGTGACGCAAGGTACACAATGTACAATATGTTACTCAGTATATTTCATATTGTTGACAATATGAAATGATTTGAACATTTGTAACAGTACTTGAGTAATATATTGTAGAGTGTAACAGTACTCTTACTTGAGTAAAAGTTGTGGTTCCTCTTCCCACTGTGAGTAAGTCTACAAGCTACAAAAGCTTTATGTTGACAATATGAAGTAATTTTTGGCTGCTCTACCACCTCTGTCAGGGACTTACAACAATGTTTATTAAGTTTTTTAGTTCTTAAGGTTTAGTATTTGACCTGGTTTATGGTCACTATCTCTGTAATTACCAAGGCTGGAAATAACACTTTACAAATACTCACGTTACTGTAATTGAGTAGATGCACTAACCATGTAATAGTAAAAATTAATACTGTGCAAGTCCCAATCATGCCAATCCATGGCTGTCTCATGTTTGTCTCTGCTCCTCTCTAAACCGACAAACACGTAACAGCATCGCCTGTTCTGATTGGACAGAGTTCAGAGAATATGCAGATGTGGTTTGAAACGATTAAATCCTGCTTCAAACTAATTTATATAAAACAGTGATCTAAAATGCTGCTAAAAATCTGTATAATAAGTTAAGAGTTGCATTTTTCATATACTTTTACGTAAGTACAATTTCTGGAAGCAGTATCTGTACTTGTGATAGCTGTGTTTCAGACGACATCACCACATTCTATTGGCCAATCATATTTAACACAGATGAGGGCAGTTAAAATTAATATTGTTCAACTGCAGGTTTGTGTTGTAATACAGTGAGTTCTTGGGTCTAGTCACTAATAGAAATGATCAGGTTCAACATTTGTGAGTTTACCAGTGGTGGAACGTAAGGAAGTACAAGTAGTAAAGTACTGTACTTTAGGAAAGTACAGATGACTAAGATTTATACTTTTAAAGTGAATATTTTCTACTCCACTACATTTTTGAACAGGACTGAAAAGTATTTTTTTATTATTGTCTGAGACGTGCTGAAAAGGCTGAGGGCTTTATTCTCAACACATATTTGGATCAAACGCAAATATATGTTGCACCCCCGAAATGAACAACCAGACTCACGTTCATTAGAGTTTTTGGACAACTTTAATTACATTTCTCGGTTTGGTTACATCAAGCAATTTTTTTTTTTTGTTTTCTGCCTCTTTACACACACAAAATCAATGCGCTTCGTTCCCACAAGTCCTTGCATCTCACGTTCTTAAAGTAACATGCCCTCGTTATGTAGGTACAATGGAATTATAAAATGAATGTAATTACCCATCAAATTAAACAGTTTTTAGTTTTAAATGAAATATACATTTTGAAATCAATTGTCTAATGAATTTTATAACCGCATTTTTGTATTTTTTTACTTTCAGGGCACTACATATAGAAATAAAAACAGCTAGGAAAAAAACTATACTAACAAAATTCAGCACAAATCTTTATCAAAATCGATACATTTGAAGTCTCACAAGACCTCAAAATCTGCACAAAATATTTTTACTTTTTACTCTTTAAGTACATTTTTAAACAGGTACTTTAATACTTTTACCTAAATAGATTTTTTTAGGTGATACTTTTACTTTTATTTGAGTATTATTTTGCTGCTGTATCTGTACTTTTAGTTAAGTAACAGAACTGAGTACTTCTTCCACCACTGGAATTGACTGAGAGTATGACGTCCATTCTGCTATCTGAAAACCAGTGGTGGAAGATAACGAAGTACAAGTAGTAAAGTACTGTACTTAGGTAAAGTACAGCTACATAAAATTCTACTTAAGTACATTTTACGTGGATAACTTTGAGAGCATTTTTGAACAAGACTGAAAAGTAAAAAGTACTTTTCATATGATTTGAGGGGTTATTTTTACAATGTTCGTGGTAACATCTTGACTAAAGTTTTCAAGTTGAAGCTTCGGCCTTGAGCAAACTAAAATAAATATAAAGAAAAATGAAGAAATTGATTCATATTTTTTTCTTCATTATTATGCATTTTTTGGCTGGCGCGACTTATACTCCAGAAAATACGGTACTTTTCATGTGATTTGAGGGGTTATTTTTACCATGTTCGTGGTAACATCTTGACTAAAGTTTTCAAGTTGAAGCTTCGGCCTTGAGCAAACTAAAATAAATATAAAGAAAAATGAAGAAATTGATTCATATTGTTACTGTTAAACAAAATATGTATCATTTTTAATCAATATCATTACATTTAACACTTAAACAAATTAACAATACTTGTGTGAAATATTTTTACTTTTTACTCTGAAAGTACATTTTTAAATGGGTACTTTAATACTTTAACTTAAGTATATTTTTTTATGTGATACTTTTACTTGAGTAACTTTTTACGTCTGTATCTGTACTTTTACTTAAGTAACAAAATTGAGTACTCCGTCCACCACTGCTGAAAACCTCAGACTGAGTACGGTACATTTTTATCCTTGTAACTGGACTTTTAGAGACTGACACTTCCTGGACCAAAGTGCTTCACATTTATTCGCTCCAAATGAAATGTTTCTGTTTTTAATGTTTGTAAATTATATAATAATTTTACTCTTTTAGAAATGTTTAAATTGAAAGAGTACACATGAGGGGTTTTGCACATATATTGAACCTGTTACATTTCAGAAGTTTGTCCTAAAGTTATTAAAATATCTGAATTTAAAAGTGGTGGAGTTTTTACTACAAGTCTAAGGTTGTTAGAAGTATCGGAAAGTGGATACTAAT
This sequence comes from Periophthalmodon schlosseri, assembly GCA_000787095.1. Lineage (NCBI taxonomy): Eukaryota > Metazoa > Chordata > Actinopteri > Gobiiformes > Gobiidae > Periophthalmodon > Periophthalmodon schlosseri. The sequence goes on along the minus strand of JACM01022180.1, from coordinate 12,164 downwards.
CAATACTAAAACTAGTATCGAAACTAGATTCTCATTTAAGCAGATATTGATACTAAAAAGTCCCATTCACAGAATAGAAACAGAAATGAACCTTTTCTGAATATCTTTAGAATGATGTTGAACTGGATCAGAACAAGTATAAGACACAGTATAGAAGTAGTTGTAGTACTGCAGTATTTACCATGTTGGAAGTTATAGTAGTAGTAATGTTACAGTAGTAGCAGTATTGCAGTAGGAGTAGTAGTATTCTTACCATGTTGAGGTTGCTGTAGTAGTAGCAGTATTGCAGTATTCTTACAAAGTTGAGGCTACAGTAGTAGTATTACAATAGTAGCCATATTGCAGTAGCAGTAATAGTATTGCAGTATTCGTACTATGTTGAAGTTGAAGTAGTAGTAGTATTGCAGTAGTTGTCGCAATCATATTCAAGTATATTTACCATATTGAGGTTGTAGTTGCAGTAGTTGTATTGCAGTAGTTGCAGTAGTAGTAGTAGCAGCATTACAGTATTTACCATGTTGAGGCTGTAGTTGTAGTACTCCGATTTAAAGTTGAAAATCACATTCTATTGTCTAAAGAAAGAGTAGGTTTTTTTTATTATCATCGTGGTATCAGAATCAGTATTGAGTATCGAGTCTATTTCTTAGTTGAAATAGTTTGAAATTTTAGTATCATGACACTACACAGTCTCTCATCAATGATGTTTATACTGATGAATATAACAGTGAGCTCATTTAGAGCACAAACGTGATGGTTACAGCTCGTGTTTCTGATTCAGGACAAATCTGAGTTTAAACTTTGATTCAAGTTTAGACTAGAGCTGTGGTCCTGTAGCCATGATAAGGATTTGTATGGGACAACAGCAGAAAGAAGTGAGTGAATTAGCTGAAGATTTGGTATTTTTTTTATATTTATCTGTAAAAAGGCTGATTAAACTCATGATTCACAAGTTTAATCTGTCTTTATTTTTTTTCTTTGCTTTAACAGTAGTTTTTGCATGAACTCCCCCTGCAGGTGAACTCTTGTGAGTGCAGTTTGGGTCAGATAAACAGAGATATGGAATAGTTTTGAGAACTTTTGCCCCCTTTTTACTCAACCAATTGATCGGCAGCACGTCTTTAGTCGACTAACCCGCTCCTGAGGAATCTAAGACACTCACCACCTGCTCACAGCAAGACGGTCTACAGAGTAATAGAGCGCCACCTAGAGGAAAGCTGGAGAGCTCAACCAGGTAACTACAGATTAGGTAAACCTGTTTTAAACCTAGTTTAGTTGGGGTTTTGTCCTGGTTCAGTTGTGGTTTAGACCTGGTTTAGTCCTGGTTTAGTCCTGGTTCAGTCCTGGTTTAGACCTGGTTTAGACCTGGTTTAGACCTGGTTTAGACCTGGTTTAGACCTGGTTTAGACCTGGTTTAGACCTGGTTTAGTCCTTGTTCAGTCCTCGTTCAGAGAATAAAAAGAAGAGACGCCAACAGCACCATCTGAAGTATTTTACTTTTATTTATTATTTTATTTTACAAATTAACATTTAAAACATTTACTCATAAAGATGTTTGATTTGAGATAAAAATAATAAAAACAGTGATACTAACATATTTAAACTGATCTGTGCACAGATAAAAAGACGGCATTCTGATTCAAATACTGATAAAACATGGACATAAACGTGAAATAAACGTGAAATAAAAGCAGTGGTAAATCCTAATGTCACAGTTTGTGAGAGGTACAGCTCTGGTCCCGACTCCAAAACAGTCAAACAAAAACAGATCTTCCTTATGTAAACGGATCCTCATCTAGTCCTGGTCTAGTCCTGGTCTAGTCCTGGTCTAGTCCTGGTCTAGTCCTGGTCTAGTATGGGTCTAGCCCTGGTCCAGCCCTGGTCTAGCCCTGGTCCAGCCCTGGTCCAGCCTTGGTCTCAGTAGGTCTGCAGTAGTTTGAGGATGGAGGGGAACATCTTGTCCTTGGCATCCAGGCCCCAGATAAAGTCAAGGTGTTCCCACTGCTCCAGGTGCAGGTGGAAAACCAGGTTTGAGATCTGAAAAAAGACCAAAAATATAAGACACGAGAGACCAGGGTTAAACTATTAGAAGTAGTAGCAATTGTGGTATAGTAGTATTTGTAGTAGCAGTCATAGGCGGAGTTTGACTTTTGCGTTGGGGGAGGCAAACTTTTATCCATCGTGCCCATAGACTGTATATAATGGTCCAGTCATAAATCCACACACACTCATACACCATGGACACTTACGGACTTCTGTGTGATGTGTTTTAAAACATGAGCTAAACTTGGACAGCTCAGACAGTGGGCGTCTCAGTCATCTGTTCACTGTGAGGAGGTGCTCTGAGTCCCAGTGCAGAGCGGGCGCTTTATGAAAACACATGAATGAAGGGTTTGAGAAGAAGGTGCAGGTGGACAGTCTGTGTTTAACTCACAGACACAAGGAGAAGTGAAAATATCAGGCTTTATATCACCATGACTGAGCGACAGAGGAAACACACATTCCTACTATGGCCAAAAGTTCATAAATACACAAGGATTCTGTCCTGTGCCACGTAGAAGAGGTCCAGCACTGTGGCGCGCGTGCTCAGGAGGAGGCGCACGATGTCTGCTCTATACACAGTGTACACAGCCTAATGACTGTCATGTTGCATTTGAATCACTGGAGCACTCTGGGCCTCGACCGAAGCCTAAACAGACTTTTGTCACTGCAGAAAAAACACTGGTTTTGCGCTTGAGGATAAAAGAGGAGCGCCGTGCCCACAGCTGCCGTGTATGGAGGGACGGTATGTCTTGTTGTGATTCTAAATAATTTATGCATAACACACTTTGGACACTAATCACACAAAAGACAGTCCCAAACTGTGTGGAGGGACTGAATCATTCTTTTTGCGCTTCACAAATCTTTAGCTTTTTCTACAATGTAGTTGCACATTTAAGTCACCAGAGGAGACAGCGCCACCCCTTCCTCCCCTTAAACTCCGCCAATGATAGTAGTAATAGTGATATCACTCACTATTACTATTACTATCACACTCACACCATAGAATCCCTCTAGTTTACTGTAACTGTCAGTTTGCAGATGTGTTGACCTGGTTTATGGTTAATATCTCTGTAATTACTGGGCCTATCCACATGAAACAAAAACTGGCACAAAGTTCAGCGTCTTCTCTGTCAGTATAAATAAACAAAAGTCAAATGATTTTTTCACAATATCTTCAGAAAGTGAAGCCATAATTCAACCCCAAAGACGTGATGTCAGTTGAAAGGACTTTAAGCCATAAGATTAATATGACAAATTTGTGGAGCCAATCACAAACTAATAATGAGAAGGTTCAACATTTGTGGATCAGAAGTTTGGACATTTCTTTAAAAACAGTGACTGTCAAGTGGTAGTAGTAGTGCTAGTAGTAGTATTTGTAGTATTGTAGTATTTGTAGTACTGACCTGTTGGATGAGCAGAGCCACATCTTTGGGATCGGCCAAAGTATCGTGACCTCCAGAGAACAAAGCTGTAGGAACCTTCATCTTCCTCACATCATAGTCTGGAGGAGTAGTCTGAGGAAGAGAGGGACAGAGGAGCAGAAGAGAGGGTCAGAGAAGCAGAGGAGAGGGTCAAAGAAGTAGAGGAGAGGGTCAAAGGAGCAGAGGAGAGGGTCAAAGGAGCAGTGGGTCAGAGGAGGTCAGACCTGGTTGTAGTGCTTCATGTTTTCTTTGGCTCCATAGTCGAAAGCTCTGAGTTTTCCTCCTTTCACCGCCTGGAAAAGAAACAGGATGAGAGGGCATCTGACACACAAGGATACTGGAGGACGGAAGGGCATCTGGCACACTGACCTGACTCCAGTGCACCATGTTCTGCACTGAGGTTCCTGCAGGGCAATGAGTGGTGTAGACCGGCGTCCGAGTCTGGAACAAAAAACAGTTCAGAACCAGGACCAAACCGGGACTAAACCAGGACCAAACCAGGACAACAGAGGTAGTAGTAGAAGCAGTAGTATTAGTAGTATTCTTACTATATTGAGGTTGTAGTAGTTGTAGCGGTAGTAGTAGTAGTATTGCAGTACTTTTACCATATTGAGGTAGTGGTAGTAGTAGTAGTAGTATTAGTAGTAGTAGCAGTAGCAATAGTATGTGAGTATTGCAGTACTTTTACCATGTTGATGTTGTTGTAGTAGTAATACTGTAGTAGTAGTAGTAGTAGTAGTAGTAGTAGTAGTATTGTAGTATTTTTTTACCATATTGAGGTTGTTCTCGTTGAAGCCACACAGCACAAAGAACAGGTTCCCACAGAGGGCGCTATGTTTGGAGCACACGTGTTCAGCAAACCACTCGATCATGTGACTCTGAGGCAGAAAGTCCCGCTTCCCGAACAGGTCCTGCCAATAACACAGCTCCAATTTAATATCCACTAAATGATGAAACGTTCCGGAGTGGATCCTTAACCCTGTTCTAATGTAGTGTCCTCCTCAGAAACATGCCTCGAGCTGTGTTTTGTTTCATTCACACATGTTTCATTCGCACATCTGTCTCCCTCTGCACAGCTTACAACACTCTGTTACACCTGGTGAGTGATGTCATCGGGTGGAGCTCTTCCACACTCCTTCAGCAGACTGGCTCAGCTCAGATTACCTTCTCTAAACTATGACTTTTCTTTGGTGTGTTGCTAACTTCACCTGTCACTCCCCTGTCACTCACCTGTCACTCACCTGTCACTCACCTGTCACTCACCTGTCTGTATTTTATGTTTTAAAACACCATACTACAAAGGCCTAAACTGTCTTTAAAGAGGGGGTATTTTACTTCTATGGGGTTTTAACTGCTAACACATAACATATTTAGATCATCATGTTACCTTTCATTGTTTTGAAAATGCTATATTTGCCCAAGGTTTCATTTTCATTTTTGACGTTTCTGAGTCCCAGATCCCTTTGCTCCCCACACAAAGCCACTCCCCTTTCAGAGCGACATCCCAATACAATCAGTGCATTCCACTAATGAAACTACTGCACATCGCATCAGGTTTGTCAGGTTGTAGTGTACAGTTTTGTATCATGTTTTTGTATATTTATGGAATTGTTGTGTAGGAGAATGGGTGATGTAGGTTTGTGGGTGGAGCCTTGTACAGGCTCATACTCAGCTAACCGTAAGTAGGGTTCAAATAGGGCCCGGGAGAGATCGCAAGATTACTCAAACATGCATGGATGACATCTAAAACCTCTTCAGGCATGTTTTTGATGAGGGAACAATGTTAGAACATGGTAGACAGCTCCAAAAAGTCGATTTTGCATAATACCCCGTCTTTAAAAACCATGAGAATGCAGAATCTATACACTTATTAAAGTAAGTAGAAGTTTGAGTGTGTTAAGAGTCAGACCCAGATGGCGAACTCTGGCAGCACAGACAGTTTGGTCATGGGGCTCTGGGTGAACAACACTGTGGCGACCGGCGCCAACGCCACAAAGAGCTTGACTTTTGCCGCAAGGGAGGGGAGGGATGAGAACGCCATGAAACCTGCGGAAAACACGAATTACATTACAGAAAAACCAAACATCTGTCAGGGAGGGAGAAAGACGCTATGAATCCTGGGAAATGTAGGGAATGTGTCCTCCCTCCTTGAGCGGCTGCGGTCACATGCTGGACCTGTGACGATAATTACTATATTGACTTGTCGTTCAATTGATACTTTGCAGCTGATGTCATCAACATTCCCTGGGAGTGTGATGCTAATTGTTGACACTGCTCTGTCTGAGGCTCTGTTAAACTTTTATCTAAGCTTTGATTTACCACCATCTGACCATAAAGAACTGACTTATCTGGAACTACAACAGGTGAGCTGATGCTGTTAAACAAATCCATCTCAAATAACATTACAGTCACAAGTTAGCTAGCATTAGCCAACAGTTTTTCAATTACTCACTTTTGCCTGAGAGGGAGGTGAGGAGGTGTGTGGGGAAAAAAGGAGGTGTTACCGGAGTGAGAGAACAGAGGGAGGTGTGTGGGGAGTGGGCGAGCAGGAGAAGGTGTCTGGGGAGAGGGGAGGCTGACCAATAGTAGTTCCCTGGGAGTGTCCGATGTAGTAGAGCTGCTCTTGCTCTGTGACGTTGAGGATGTAGTTTATGATGGCGGGCAGGTCCTGTAGAGCCATCTCATCATGACTGAAACACATGTTAAAGTAATATAATAATACATTTAAAGGGCCCATATTACTCTTATCTATGTTATAATGTTGTTTCCTCATCCCAAACAGACCTGGAGTTGTGTTTTTGTTTCATTCACACACAAATCCTGCATATTTAGGCTGAGCTCTTCCCTCAACACTCTGTTCCACCTTGTGATGTCATGTGGTAATCATATACTGTATAAAGAAGTGGACTAAGGAAGTGTGACATCACCCATAGCGTTCGGCTCCAGTCAAATGAAGCTCATGGAAGCTGGCAGTTACTGAGGCGAATTTGGAGCCATGTTGCATTTTAGGAATTCCGACAGTGAGTATCATAGCAACCAAAGAGCCAATATGGAGCGAGGCTATTGAAAGTAACGCCCTTCTCGCCTGTCCAGCTGGTTTAGCAGGGAGTGGGCGCTTAGCAATGCTGTCAATCAAACCTGGTGCTCATGCTAGCGGAAGCGACCACAGGGAAAGAAGGTGTCTGATTTGTCTGTTATTAATGTTCATATCTTGATTCACGGACACAATAGCGAAATAAAAATACCAGGATCATGTAAAGCGGGTGAATACGAACATTTTTTGGTTTTGGAAGCATTTGATTTGTGTACCCGAAGGCCCAGTACTGGTCCTGCTGACCGTTGTACCTGAAGGCCAAGTACTGATCCTGCTCCGTGTCCTGGTCTGGTTTTGGACAGGTTGTGGGTGTGTTTGGTTTTGGGTACATTTGGTTTTGGGGTGTGTTTGATTTTGGGGTGCATTTAGTTTTGGGGTGCGTTTGTTTCAGGATGCATTTGATTATTGTACCTGAAGGCCCAGTGCTGCTCCGGGTACTGGTCTGATTTTGAAACAGGTTTTGGGTATGTTTGGTTTTGGGTGCATTTGGTTGTCATACCTGAACGGTCAGTACTGACCCTGCTCTGGTTTTGGGTATGTTTGATTTTGGGGTGTGTTTGGTTTTGGGTATGTTTGGTTTAGGGTGTGTTTGGATTTGGGTGCATTTGGTTTTGGGTGCATTTGTTTTGTGTACCTGAAGGCCCAGTACTGGTCCTGCTCTGGGTCTAGGCTCGTGTGTTTTCTGGACCAGGTGTTGCCTCGGCTATTGGACAACCAAACGTCATACCCGCTTTGAGACAAAAAGAACCCCAGAGCCGAGTCCGGAGGGTTTGTGACCCAGTTACTTCCAGCAGCCAAGAGACCGTGCTGCAAGAGGACCACTGCAAGAGAGGAGAACCAGGTCTGAAACAGGTCTAAACCAGGTCTAAACCAGGACTGAAAGAGGACTAAAACAGGTCTGAATCAGGGCTAAACCTGGACCTTCAAGTGTTCAGATTACAAGTGCTGTGGCTGGTCAGTATAGTGGCTCACCTCCAGTGCGCCCCCCGGTGGAGTGAGGGATGCGGTTCAGGGTGAGGATGTACCCGTCTTCCGTCTGCACATCATGCTCCTCTGACGGAAAGCCCCACCTCCCAATGATCTCAGACTGAGACAAACACACACACACACACAACATGAGTGTAATAACAAACCATTTTAAAAAGGGAGTATTACACTTCTATGGGGTATTAACTGCTAACACATAACATATTTAGATCACCATGTTACCTGTTATTAATATAGAGCTCAACAGTGACGGCCCACCCCCTGGTTCTGGAAGTACATTTCCCATTCATTTTTCCCATAGACTTTCCCAAAAAATTACTACTAGAGATGCATTATATTTTATTATATTACATTTTATGACTGCAATTTGGCACCCTCTCCACCTGTGCCCAGAGCTGGCCCTGGTTTCAATATTTACTGTTTAACACAGAGTTGAAACTCTGTCTATGGTTGGAATCAGCTCCATAAAGACGTGCTCGAGCAAAGTGCCTCAGGTCCTGTCACAAGACCCAGGTCCTGGTCCAGTCCTCATCCCAGTTCTGGTCTGGACCTAATCTGGATTTGACTCGGTTCACCACAAAAACAGAAACATTCTGTGGAGAGAGATTCTATTTGGCTTGAGTGAATATAACGGACTAAACCAGGACTAAACCAGGACTGAACTAGGACTGAACTAGGACTGACCAACCAGGTCTAGACCAGAACTAAACAGAACTCACGATGTTCATGTGGACCTCAGGGTCCAGAGGAGGAGCAGGTCTGATGCAGAGGCTCAGAGAGACGCAGAGGAAGAACCAGGCCAGACTCAGGAGCTTCATCTCTGCAGCAAAGCACCTGGGACAGTTATGAGCATCTTATTATAATCATAATCATCGGCTTTATACTGCAGCTGATGTCATCCACATTCCCTGGGGGTGTGATGCTAACTGTTGGCACTGCTCAGTCTGAAGCTCTGTTACTCAAATTAGTCTTTAATCTGAGTTTTGTTTAAACACAATCTGACCATAAAGAATTTAGCTGAACTACAACAGGTGAGCTGATTTGTGCTGTTAAACAAGTCCCTCTCAAATAATGTTACAGTCACAAGCTAGTTAGCATTAGCCAACAGTTTTTCAGTTTGTCACTCTCACTTTTTTGTTGAAAATCAAACACCTAAACAGGACCATGAACACTCGTGTTGATCACAGGCTCCTGAAAATGTGCTGTTTTTTCTTGAGTTTTCAGATTATTTGAAAACGTTTTTGTCAGTGTTTGCTAATGTGCACATTGTGTCACCATGGTAGCTGCTGAACATTCTACCATAGACATACATGTGGAACACCCTCAGCGTAATGTCACTGCAAAGTATTATTAAAGACATGGGATTTTAATACAGTATCAGGGCAGAGTAGTGCATTATTAACATAAAAATATAAAATCATTAGTCAGTGTCACGTGAAATCTCAAAGTTCATTTGATTCTAAAAATAAATATTGGTCAGTTTTTTTGCAGAAGTGAAAGTTTAAAACCTTAAGCTGTAAGTCACTGAACGTCTGACAAATGAAGTGAAGTGAAACAAATCATAAACTACTTAAGTGTGAGACAAAGAGGTAGTATTCTGTCATAGTAAGAGCAGTGTTTATGTTTCTAACACTTTTTGTTTTCACCTAAGCAAGAATAGGAAAAAATCATAAATTTAGAGATATCAATACGAAACTTCTGTATATTTTTTACTTAAGACAACAAATGTATTACAAGTTTTTCATCATGTTATGTTTTCATATAAAAATAAGGTATATTTAATGTTAAAACAGCCAAAGGTGTTTCATTATTTTGCTTCTTTTCGTTGTCATATTAGATACAAACAATATAGGGGATTTTAGATCTCTTATTTAGTATTGGAGTAAACTAAATCTCACTGAAAAAATCCCTAAAAATTCTAATTTTGCCTAATTTTTTGGAGTTAAAACATGAATAAATCAGACTTGGAATTAGATATCAAAAAATCCCTCTGTACGATTCATCACAATTTATTAAGTACAAGACTGTAAAGTTTGGTAAATGTAGGTGCTACTTTAAGGGCTGATCCTTAGGTCTCTATATGAGAAAAATGCATTTGGAGAAAACGGCCTTAGAAGTTACTATGTCCCATATAAATTACATATTAAAATACTTTTCAATGCAAAGTGGACAATTGTGTTGTTTCCATGTGAAAGCTTATATGCTAAGAAACCAAACAGATAAAAAAAACGAAAAAAATGAAAGAAAAAAAGGTTTTGCTTGTAGTGTCTCACCTTAAAAGAACTTGGTTTGTTTTCAGTTTGTATCAGACAGATAAACTCTTTAAACACTGAGCACAGCCTCTTTTAAACCTGAGTCAGTCACGTTTTATATTGTTCCAGAGTCTGTCTTTACTTTGGAATAAAAAAAAAAAAATACACAGATTTCTCACTAAATTATGCAAATCAAATTGTTTCATCTGAAATCACCTCGTTATAACTTCGTCTTTACGCCCTGGGACTCCGTGTACTTTGGAGTTTATTGGACTAAAATAAAAACTTTAACATTAATGGCATGTCCTCACACACGAGTTATGCGTTTGCCAGGATTTATAGCGCATATTTACACATTTTCATAAAGAAGTGGTGCAAATAATACGTTTATTATTGCCTTACAATCCACGTGCTTTGTTTTAGACTTTTATTCTGACTTTAAATTCACTTTTAAATATTATCCCCAAGTGGCATCCCTTAAACTTTAATATAAATCCGCTGTAACTCTCTCTGGGCAGATTATAATAAAGAAATAATACATTTTACAGAGTTTAGAATGTTTTTGTGTCTGAAACTCACCGGCGCCGCTCCGCTCTTTGCCCTGTGACACGGATCAGGCAAGAACCCGGAACAAAAACGGAAAAACTGCGGTGACGTCATGACCTCCACGCTCTGTGATTGGTCAGACTCCGGTGGACTGTAAAGCTTCTGTAGATGAGGTTTAGTATAAAAATAAAAATACATTTAATTAAAATAAAATGTAATAAAAGTGGAATAGTTATGAGAAACTACATTCATTTAAACTATTTAAAATAATATATCTTATATGAGTTTATCGCAGTAAAGGTTTTATTAGAAAGGACATTGTGTCGATGACTGAGACTTTAACTCTTGAATCATCCGGTGGTTTTAATGTGACAGTCCCGCAGGTTCCTCGCCCTCTCCGGGGCTGTTTCACGGTGAGTCTCGGGTTGCTTCTCAGAGCTCTCATAACCTCAGCCAGCGGGCACCGACCAGACCCGCCTCAGAACCAGCTCCAGAACCCCCAAAGACCCGGTCTGACCCAGGACTAACCCCGGGCCTGGTTCGGCCCCGGTTCCGTCCAGAATGCGCGTGCTGATCGTCGGGGCCGGGCTCACCGGGAGCCTCTGCGCATGCTTGTTGAGGCGCGCGCTGCAGAACCGCGTGCACATCCAGGTGTGGGACAAGTCCCGCGGGACAGGTGAGTGCGCGTGCGTGCGTGGGAAACACAGGTGAGAAGGGCAGGGGGTACAGGGGTCAGGTGAGGTGAACGAGGCACTGGGCAGTCTGCGCATGTGCAGCTCATATGATGTAAACAGTTATATGTTATTCGAGAGGGACAGTTCTGTTTTTGTGAGTCTAAGTCTAAGACCAGTCCAAGTCCAGACCAGGTCCTGTGCATTGTTATAGTTCTTTATGGATACTTTGCCTTCAACATTCCCTGTGTGTGTGTGATGCTAACTGGAGGCACTCCTCTGTCTGGAGCTGTTACTCAAGTTAGACATGAACTGTCTTAAAACTTTTTTGGCAGTGTTCGCTAATGTGTGCATTGTGTCACCATGGTAACTGCTGGACATTCCACCGTGGACATACAGTTGAAACCAGAAGTTTACATACATTATATAAAAAGACACAGACGCTTTTTTTTCACTGTCTGACTAAACCTTTCCTGTTTTAGGTCAATTAGGATTACAAAAATTATATTATAATTAATAATGAGAGAGGATTTTTTAAGACAATTTTTCATCATTACATACATTTCATTAATATTTGGTACCATTGGTACCACCCAAGTCATACATTTAAACTGTATGACTTGGGTCAAATGTTTTGGATATTCTTCCACAAGCCTCTCACAATAGTTGACAGGAATTTTGTTCTTTTCCTTTTGACAGGACTGGTGTAACTAAGTCAAATTTGTCGGACTCTTTGCTCGCACATGTCTTTTCAGGTCTGCCCATACATTTCCAATAGGATTCATTCACTTTGTAACCCGTTTGGCAGTATGCTTCAGGTCATTGTCCATTTGGAAGACCCATTTGAGCCCAAGCTTTAATTTCCTGGCTGATGTCTTGAGATGTTACTTCAGTATTTCCACATAATGTTCTTTCCTCATGGTGCCATTTATTTTGTGAAGTGCACCAGTTCTTTCCTCATGATGCCATCTATTTTGTGAAGTGCACCAGTCCCTCCTGCAGCAAAACAACCCCACAACATGATGCTGCCACCCCCGCATTTCACAGTTGGGATGGTGTTCTCAGGCTTGCAAGTTTCCCCCTTTTTCCTCCAAACATAACGATGCTTATTATGGCCAAACATGGCCATGTCTCCAAAAAATAAGGTCTTTGT
>KN470639.1:3389-27255 GCA_000787095.1 Periophthalmodon schlosseri | reverse complement strand
GCTTGACGTAAACATCATCGTGATTCCAGCTCCCACGGATGAATGCTGTTGTCGTGTCCTTGGGCAAGACACTTAACCCGTCTCGCCCCATAAAAACGTGACTATTAACTTTTCCAGGTGAGGTAGTAGTACGTGGTGAGGTCTGTGGAGTGGAGTATCATTTGTAATCGACTCCCCGTTCACTTTTTAAAACGTATTTTGAATGTTTACGTGTTTATACAGTACAGGTTGATCGCTTCGACTTAATTACTGCTATTGATCAGTTTAACGCTACCCTGTGGGGCATTCCAGGCAAAGCAATACCATCTCCATGGAGACGAGCAGGCATGGCTGTAGTGCAGATAACATTTAAAACATTCACAGGTTCGTTGTAGATTGTTCCGGAGGGTCTATAATCCCGCCTCCCTCTGATCCACTTGCCTTGACTAGCTCGAGGTGTCTTCCCGGATCTCCTCCTCCGCTCGAAATTATTGTTATTTAGTTTATGGCTTCGACAATTTACACAGCCTTCTTTCTATGCACCCATTCATCAAGAGCGGCTGACGGAGCACAAAAGAAAACATTATGGCAAGTTTCAAACGCCGAGATATAAAACCGCTTTGGACCTTAAAAACTCCTGTCTCAAATTTCGCCAATAAGTCTTTTTTTGGATGTTTTATATTTTTGTTTTGTTGAGTAACGCATGTGGAGTGATTAATCTAGCTTTTCCTCACTGACAGAAGAGCCGCAAACATCTGGCTCTTGATAAATGTTGTGGGGATAGTTTTGGCTCTGGTTGGTGATCCATGCGTACTGGAACTTTCTAGACCACCTGGCTCATTTTCTCTGCATTTTGGTACTGCAATAAAAGTCAGCAGAAATCTAACCGGCAATATATCACAAAAAATATTGATTTGTCTCTTATTAATGTTCATATCTTGATTTACGGACACAATAGCGAAATAAAAACACCAGGATCACGTAGAGCGGGTTAATACGAACATTTTAAGACCAAAGTGACGAGCAACAGTTTTGTGTCGATGGAAGTGCAGCCCATGATCACTTCCTATTTGGAACGCGGCAGCAGCAGGTTAGCTATGTCCATTTATATATACAGTCTATGGCCGTAACCTACGCCAAAACAGGAGCTAAACAGCAGCGGTCTGAACTCACTAGAGCCAGTCTCCAAAACAGACCAGCGAGACTGCAGCGTGTGCCCTCCTCCTTCAGCTCGTTATCATTAAATCTAAGAACAAAGTCAGACGATTATAACGGCTTTGTTTTGTTGTTTTTGATATTCTGCTATTGTTCAAATCCAAACAGCTCCTTTTATAATTGTCTGCATTCATCATTTGGAGACGCCACATATGAAAGAATGATTCATTCTCGAGGAGACGCCTGCAAAGTTTTATGTGCAATAATAATAAAAATACCTGAGCAATAACTTCCTCTGTATCAAACTGTCGGCGAGTTTGGATTTATATATTTCTCAAGAAACAGCACAATGAAAGAATATGACGAGGTAATAACCTCACACTATTCAGCGTCTGTCTCGTACTGTGTTTCTCATTGCTTTAGTCTAATGTTGTAGCTATTTTTAACATGCATACACCTCCAGGGCACTCACAGCGGCATTTCTATTCTAAATTCTGGCTCCCTATTTCATATCTGGTGCAATTCAAAATGTTACTGATTGTGGTTATATGTTTGCACTCTATGGGTCCTGTTTATTTGAGCGAGTTACTGCAGCCCTATACTCCACCCAGAGCCCTGAGGTCAGAGGTCAGCTGACCAGCTCCTGCTGCTGTGCCCAAAGCCAGACTCAAGACCAGAGGTGACAGAGCCTTTTCTGTAGCAGTGCCCAGACTATGGAACAGCGCCCTCTGCCTGTCAGATCCTCTCTGTCTTTAACACAGTTTAGACTGAAAACCCACCTCTTCTCCCTGGCATTTAATACTAGCTACACAGAATATTTTCCTATGCATCCTGTTTTCTGCATATATGTTTTTTGTCTTCTAATTGAGAGATAAATGTTATTTTTTACCTATAGCCTGTGTTTATACCTCACAGCAGTAATTAGCACATATTAAAACAGAACATTTGTTCTCTTAGTGAGCCTCATATTTTATTTAAGCGTAGTTTAGATCTCACTTTCTGTCAAGGCCACAATCTGCATTTCTTCTCTTCCTCCACTCACAGTAGCTGTTCATTTTAGTTTAAGATGTGCTCTTCTATTGGCTTACTTGTGAAGTTGGAACATTTTTTGTTACATTCTTTATTAAAGGCATAGACTGTTAAAATGTTCTGTCCTCATCAAGAACATGCCTGAAGCTGGGTTTGGTCTACTCATACATCCAGTTTAGTCTGTCTATCTTCTGAGATCAAAATGCTCCCACACTATTTCAAGAGTCTGAAGTAATTTAAAAAGCCATGAGCAGGCGTACCATTTGACTTTTAATAATATCTTCTTCCATCTGTATCATATCGAGATCACATTGCTACATCTGAAGCTAATAAATGCTCCATGTTCATTGCATTTGATGGGAGCCCACTTGTATGTTCTTGTTCCTGTGTGACCTTCCTCAGTGGTCTCCCTTGATCCTACTTCTTCTCATTATATCACACAGACTCCACCCCTCCACATAGACTCCGCCTCTAAGTGTAGGCTCCGCCCCTCAACAGCACACAGAGCCGGACCTATGGGGTTTAATGAAAAGTTAGTTGTGGGTCTATAGAGAAGAGACAGTGCTACTACTTCCTTTGCTATTTCGAGGAGTTACTGTAGGAGCACCACGCTAAAGCTAGTGCTCAACTTAAAGGGCCCATAGTACGCTATTTTCTGATCTATGTTATAAGCTCAAAATGCTCTGATCCACCTTGTGACGTCATGAAGCGATAGTTTTCAAGTTAACAGCTACATTTTACCTTTAGTTCAGTAGAGTTTGGCAATTCCAGACATGACATGATGAAATGAAATAATTCTAATGAAGGTGTATGGAGTTTAAAAACACAGTGGAGCACTTCCTGTATTACCACATGACATCACGAGGTGGAATGGGGTGTTTTCTGTTTGAGAGAAGAACTCAGCCTAAATATGCAGTTAAACATGTGTGAATGAAACAAAACACAACTCCAGGTCTGTTTGTGATGAGGAAACATTGTAACCGTAAAAATAGAGTAACATAGACCTTTAAATGTGTACTGTGGACTGAGTCTTCACTTCAAAAATACTGCGAATTCCAAAGTATGTGATAAATCATGTTGGATATTTAGAAACCACTGATACTGCATTTGTGGTCCCAAAAAGTCCCTCCTCTCATCAGCGTTTCTTTGTAGAGTTTTACATCTTATTAAATTAGATTCTCATTTTCTGCTCGTCTGATTCTTTCAGTTCTGAAATCAAAAACAGATTGCATTACTCACTGTGTTGTTTTATAAATGTTGGGATTTGAACCAATTTTTTATTTTTGTAGAAGTATCATATGGCTTGTGTTACTATACTGAGGATCTGGGATAGGGATCAACCAACCAACCAACCAACCACTGCAGCACTGCCAACCATGAAAACGACTACAAAGTGTGAAAGACAGATGAAAAAAGACATATATTTGATACTACGGTAAACGATAAATATGGCGCTTTTCCACCTTGAAGTCACTCAAAGCGTTTTACATGAAGGAACCGCTCACCCATTCACACACACTTTCATACACCAGTGTACGCAGACACTAGAGATAGGCCGATATATTGGTTCACAGATATACTGGGCCGATATTTGCCCTTTTTAGCACATCAGCTATCGGCCTTAAGTCTCCAGAAGAGGCCGATATTTAGTTTGGCCCAACCAGCTGCTTAAATATACATAAAAAATATATATATCTGAACAATTTAGGTGTGCAGAAATGTGCGTACACTTGTCTCTTATCCAGTTTGTAATAAAACAGGATTGTGGATTAGTTTATAACAAATTTAAACTATATAATTTGGGGGGAATTACCAAAATTGGCCCAACATATCGGCCCAGTGTATCAGCCATTAGTTTCTCAGGATTCTAAATAAACGGTATCGGCATTGGCCATGAAAAAACCCATAACTCAAAAAGGACCGGGCACTTTGTCCGTGTAAACTTTTAAGTGTTACCCAAAATAGTTGTGTTATTTTAGATACGTCAGCGCATTCAGTTATAAATCGGCATATCACACCCCAACATTTTTCCCCATTGTTTGTTTCCGTAGTTTCACGTTTGGCATTTTTCGTTCTTACGTTATCCCCTCGGCCCATTCGTTATCACTGAAGCGGTCCTATTCAGGCCCAAACGTCACTGCTGCCTCCCTGCTCCTGCCCCTCCTTCCCGAGTCCCATACACTTATCTGGAGGCAGCAGAGTGGCTCTCCAAAACACAAGCGCACAGTCGAGAGCCCACTTCCCCGCCAAGATCCCCCATCACCGCCCCCCTCTTCTCCTTTCATCCGCAAACAGATATGGAGTTAGCGTGTAGCATATTGTGGCGTACTATGTCTTGGAGTGCATATCAAAGGTAACGTGACCTAGCCACACGCGGAGAGGGTGTTTTGATAAACATGCACGTCCATTGTTGATGGCTCTGCGAGGGGCTTATGGGTAAAAAAAATAAATAAATAAAATGAAACACCGCTCAATATTGACGTTGGTAATGTTATGCAAAGTCACCGCTACCTGGCTGCCAGTCTATTCTTGGGAACTGATAAACAATTGGGTCGTGGTGTTGAATGCAAAGTACCACATACAGTGAAAACATGTTTACACAGTATTCGTACATTATATACTGGCTCTCGTTAATACGCCTGTTTATATTTTCAGAGCTGCCCGAGTAAAACATCTGACTTCTGTTTAACTGTTTATCTGCATGTTAAGTCAAGTTGCGCACACATTTTAAACCAGATGCCCTCCCTGACTCTCTCTCGTGTTGGTGGACTTACTAGTGACTTATTCTGGCTGCATTATACTAAGTAAAAGATACAAACAGTCTGTGCATTCACACACACAGGATGCATATGGTTAAACTCATTTTCACTAAAACATAGAGAGACCTAACATAATTTTAGATTTTTTGCTAAAATCTTACCTAGTTCCTAGTCTGACGGTTTTGATGAAGATTATAATTTGACTTCCTGGTTGTAAAATGAGACTTTAAACAGAAAAGGCTCTGTCACCTCTGGTCTTGAGTCTGGCTTTGGGCACAGTGGCAGGAGCTGGTCAGCTGACCTCAGGGCTCTAGGTGGAGTATAGGGCTGCAGTAACTCATCTTACACCAATACTGTACCATTATTATTACTACATTACTTAGTTTAGCTTATTTTAATAAATTAAATCTGTTTTTTGTGTTATAATCTTCAGTACTCGCCCCTTTCTCTGTATTGGACATCTCCTATACAAGTCTTTACTCCTGTTTTGGCATTTGAGGCACAGTTAGAAGCTTGTTTTGCTCCAGTCGACCCCAGTGCCATTTGTCATCGCGGTTGGAGGGCTTGTCGCTGACAAGCCGCTCGAGGGGGGAGAGCGGGAGCGGAGAGCGAAGAGGAAGGGGTGATGAAGAGGAGGGAGGAGAGCAATGCAAGGGAGGACAGGAGAAGTATCAGCTGGGGTTCACATGTCAATCAACCCAAACACTAATCGCTCTCTTCATGATTGGCTGCTGGACTCATTGGTTCAGTTCAAATCCTGTCCAGGTTTTAGTACCACGTTGGACTAGCTAAGGGCAGGGAGTCAGTAAGATTTTGGTATCTCTGTTGCCTTCTGTATATTTATTTTTTTTATATTATTAGACATGATGGTGTACCTGACATTTAGTTTTTAAGATCTTTAATCAATAACTTTATTTATCCCCAAGAGGCAGTTTAACACATTAGGTTGACAGTGATGAAGTCTTTTTATCCAAATCATGGTAATTGTCAACATAAAGTTCTGCTTGGTGGTTTTCATGGACAAGTTGCTGTTTTGCCAGGAATATTCCACAGTAGCGCATTCTTAAACTTATCTATCTCCATGAAGGGAAGAAGGTGATTCCACTGAATCCACACAGAGTACCTCAAAACATACCTGGAGTAGTGTTTTTGCTCTGTTCCACCTTGTGATGTCATGAAGTGGTAGTTTTCAAGATAGCAGCTCCTTTTACCTTTTGTTCAGTAGAGATTGTCAATTTCAGGGCTGAAATTATCCAAATGGTTCTAGTGAAGGTGTATGGACTTTAAAAACACAGTGGAGCACTTCCTGTATTACCACATGACATCACAAGGTGGAACATAGTGTTTTCCATTTAAGAGAAGAACTGCCTAAATATGCAGGGTTTGTGTGTTAAACGTGTGAATTAAACAAAACGCAACTCCAGGTATTTTTGTGATGAAGAAACAATATTATAACGTAGATCAGAAAATAGCATAATATGGGCCCTTAAATGCCATACTGTGGATTATTTCAGGTAAATAAGTAACATTTCGTGGGATTCAAGCAGATGGCGGGCGCTGAATATCGCAGAGAAAAGACTACTGTAGTTTGAAGAGGAATAGTAGCAGCAGCAGTTTGTTTTAGATCAGAGCGTTTCTATGTTTTGGAGCGGAACATCAAGGTTTTCGTGGTCATTAACCGACTCTGCCTCTTTCTTAACAACAGCTTGTAGTCAGCCTTGAAACACATTTGCTCTGGCCTTCCAACAACACCGCGAGAAACAATATCAAGGCATCCGCTAACAAGAGCAATTTGAAAAAGTAAGTGTCTCAATCGCGCCTTTACTGCTCCGTCCTTGTGAGCTGTGGTCGTGTTTGTACTAAGGGGACTTCTTTGCCTTAAGTAGGATGCAGTGTTGGCTGGAGCTGATTATCTGTCTGTCACTTTGAGAGCATTATAGTGTGTAAAGGAGTCTCGGAGCTGCAGTCTCTTATGAAGTGAACGACTCCCGCGGCGTCATTTTATTCAATGGGCCAAGACGCTCTCCGGTGATCTACAGGTGTGACAGTCACCTTCCCTACTGCTCACGCCGATGGGTGTTTTATCAAGGCTGTGTGAGACGTGAGCTGGATTTGTGTAAATATTTGATTAGATTAGAAGTGGAAAGTAGTATTTCTAGGCCTGTCCTTTTTCCATTAAAGTGACATGAGGTATAGAAAACTTAGAACAAATAAATATCTTCAGAATGACCTCTCGTCTCTCGTCGGATCAGGGTTGAGTCTGGTTGGTACTTGGATGGGAGACCCCTAGAAATACCCATAGACTCTGTGTATAAATGGACCTAGCTAACGCGCTAGCCGCCGTCTTCCAAATAGAAAGTGAAAGAAATAGAAAGTGCTTCCGGCTCCATCAACTCTGGCTCCGATTCACTTTCTATTGAAAAACTGTCTCTACATAACTGCTGCTGTCAGACTCATAATTTTGGTCTTAAAATTTGAAGTGTTGGTGGTGGTTGTCGTGAGATTGGCAGCCAGGTTCTGTCAGTCTGCCCCAGGACAGCTGCGACTACAATAGCAGCTTACCACCACAAAGTATGGAATGACTAAATAATACACAACATTTAGAGATTTTGAGCATCTGGTAAAAGCGGTGGTCTGGTGTTTAAGATAAAGCATTATTATTATTAATGGGATTAGCATTAAGTTTGCATAGATGTAAAGCTGTGTGGAAAAATACTTGTTTACACATTTGAATGCCTCTTAAAGGTCAAACTTTTTGCTTGTGTTTTGATAAATGGAAGTGGATCCTTTCTGTTTAATGTGCTTTAGTGTTGGTGTAAGTGACTGATGAGCCAATTAAAACAAGTTGCCATGTTTTAGAAGCCGCTACCTTTGCTAAACTGGCACTGGAGTACATGCAATTATATGGACTGTTACTTACACAAATATTATGGAAGTTGATTATAATGAATAATAATATATTTTATTTCTAAGCGCCTTTCAAAACACCCAAGGACCCTGTACAGAGCAGGTTAAAAACATAAAAACAGGTGAAAAATTGTAGTTGGACCCTTTGGCTTACAACTATTTTGAGTAATATCTTTGCAAACTGGTTACTACCACTACTGTCCATAAACATCACTAATTACACAAGATTTACTTCATTAACTGCATTAAGTTCGTCCTGCTCTCTCTACCTGTCTGTTTTACATAAGAAACCCCACCGCCGCCGAGGGACTTTTTTTATGATTGGAGCCTGACCTTGGAGTAGCATGTGAAGCAATTATAACAAATGAGCCAAGTATTAAAGTGCGGATACTTTAAGTGGTGCTAAACCTTTAACACAGGGAGACGCACTGATGAATTACCTCCATTAGCTGCTGTTTAAAAGGCTGTTTGGATTAAAGACTGAAAAAGTGGCTAAATCCGGTCTATAAAAGGCTATTACTGATGAGCTATTATCATATATAGAGGGACGTCTTTGTCAGCGCAAGTCCATAATGCAGGATTAATGTTGACTCTATACACAGTGACAATGAATGTAGAAACGGCCCACTGTCCTCTGCTTCACGCTTCCCTGACTCTGAGCCTTATTCGTCTTGATTAGTAAATTAATTTATGACTAAATAAAGCAGCCGTGGAATGGGATTTCCGTGTAGCCGGCTTTATACATAGTTTTAATCAGGTCCCTGGGTGATGCGTTTGAGACATACATTAAGAACATGCGAAAGTGTTGTGAGTTCAGAGGAGGTGAGGTTTGCAACTAACTTTTATATGTTTGAAGATTCACAATGATTAAAAGTAAATATATTTTTATTTGGCTCATGTGTGGATGTACTGAGGACTCTTTAGGACAACACATGCACAGAGTGTCCATAAAGTCTCTTTACAATTTAAAACATGTATTACAAAGGCAATTGATCAGATATCTTACTCAGACTTGTTCTATTGCACTCAGTGGTTTCCAAAGTTTTTTACCTCATGTAATACACTTCTATATGGGCACCATTAGTCACATGAAGCACATCCAGACGGTACTGGATTTCTTGCCATGTTCGCTGTAACATAGCCTTATCAATGGTTGCAGTCGGATCTGTTATCTTTTGCTTTAATTCAGTAATGTCCCATATCACAGGATGCCTGAAATACAAAAATGCAATGTGATTAAAAACTTTTATAACCACTGAGAACAACAGAACAAATCTTATTAATGTCTCTTATCAATTGCCTTTGTAATTAAATTTTAAAATTGTAAAGAGACTTTATGGACACTCTGTACAATCCAATCAGAAATGATCTGGACTTTGCTGCAATCTTAAAAACAGATCGTTACAAACTTCACTGAATCATCATTTCATATTTACATTTAGGCTGCAGAATGTTTGTTTTAGTATTCAGCTACACAGCATTTTTTTTTTTGCATAAATCGACAAGTAAAATTATCATGTACTGTTGATATTTTTAAATAAAACTTAACTACATAAAGGGCCCGTATTACACAACTTTCTGATGTATGTTATAATGTTGTTTCCTCATCACAAACATACCTGAAGTTGTGTTTTGCTTCATTCACACATGTTTAACCCTGCATATTTAGTTTTCTCTCAAACAGAAAACACCCTGTTCCACCCTTGGGATAACGGATGGAAATTAGCCTTTGGCTATAATCCGGTGTGTTTACATTCATGTTGTATCATGTCTGTTCATTAACATGCAATGGTCCAGTCAAATAAATAAATAAATACATAAAAAAGTATAAAACCACCCAAAAGGACATATTTTGACTGCAGGGTTAGCCTTTCTGTAACTCTGACAATTTACTCATAAGTGCTACCCTCTAACGCCCTATTACACTTGCCCTATGACAGGTTAAAGTTTGCCCTAATACACCTACCCTATGACAGGTTCAAAGTTTGCCTTATTAGACTTGCCCTTTGGCAGGTTAAAGTTTGCCCTATTAGACTTGCCCTGTGGTAGGTTCAAAGTGTGCCCTGTTAGCTGTTATGCTCATGTGAGACCCACCAGCTAGCTTCATGCATTAATCACGTTGTCTACACGCTCTTTAGTGAAGGAGTCTGTTTCTAGTAAAACAGCCAGCCCTCGGAGGAACCCTTGGGTGCTTCCCCGCTCCCTAATTAGTCCAGATCCTCGTCAGTTCTCCTCATTCAGGTCCCGTGGGTGCTGCCTATTCTACATCTCCCTATTTACCACGCATTCCTCTGCTTCCTTCTCGAGCTCCGAGCCGCGGGGGAGATGGGATTTTCAGCACAAATAGACATAAAGAAGACAGATGATGCTGGGGACATTAGCATGGCCTGTGCCTTCAGCTCACTCTGCTACAGCGGTGTGTCTACAGTGAAATTACACAGGCTTAAATGTCACTGATGAGCCGCTTGGATACTGTCGCCTCTGGTGTTCTGCAAAGAGGAGCGGTTTGGAGTAGCTAATAAAGCCCTCTATTTTGGACAAACAGCAAAATACACGACTGAAATTCGAGCTCTCTTCTGAATCTGTTCCTCTGCTTTAAATTGGTTTAGTAAGATTTTAATATTGCTTTGTAACTTTTGCTAATCTGTAGACTGTTTCCTTATATAGAGAACTTGGGACTTTCTATTGGTAAAGTGTCACATTTTTATATAGGGGCGATTTGGGTTAAGTGTCTTGCCCAAGGACGCGACAGTAGTATTCATTTGTGGGAGCTGGAATTGCACCGCCAACCTGTGGGTCAGCGGATCTGACCGCTCAACCGATCATGTTTATATCGGGAACGGGATTCGAAACCGCCGACCTTCCGATCAGCAGACAAACGCTCTACCAACTGAGCTACTGTCGCCAGTTGAGAAATGACCCATATTTAATTAAAATCTTGATTGTTTTGTGAATTATTTGCTGAAATTGCAATAAAAACAAGCCCATATTGAAACAGATTTGCAAACTTAAACTCGAGGCTGAGTTCACAAATGACTGTTGGGAGTTGGTAACTTTTCTTAAATACAACGCAGTTAATAGAAGGTAATCGTCGAGTTTTAATAATTAGCAAGTGTATTTTTTATGTGATTCTGCATAGCCCTAGTTAATATTTAGAAGTAATGATTTTGAAATGTTTCTTCGTGTTTCTTTCAGTTTGAACCATATTTGTAGCATGTGACGTCCATATAACATTTGTACTGCATTCGTGCGCCTCTGGACGTGAAGCCCTGGTCGTCTCCGGCTCACACACACACTCTCCTCCGGCTGCCTCTAAATATACGTGACCTTTTTATTTCCCAGATGTGCACACAGACTGGATCACATCAGCTTTACTCTATCCACTCTCACACAGATCTGCTCTCATTCTGAAGGGCACCTGTACGAAGAGATTGTTTGGTTTAGAGGAAAATTATTTATTTGCAATATTTTGTGGATGCTCCTGTTCTCAGAAGACAATAGTGTTTTTGATTCTCTGTGGTGTTGTTTGCTGTGGAAGCTTCTTACAATTAGATGTTGTTTTGTTTTTTGCTTAGAATGGACTGAATGTGATTTTGGTGTCCTCTATCTCTCCTTTATCTCTCCTTTATCTCTCCTTTATCTCTCCTCTGACTCTCCTCTGTCCCTTCTCTATCTCTCCTCTGGCTCTCCTCTGGCTCTCCTCTGTTCCTCCTCTATCTCTCCTCTGACTCTCCTCTGACTCTCCTCTGCCTCTCCTCCTTTGACTCTCCTCTGACTCTCCTGTGGCTCTCCTCTGGCTCTTCTCCTCTGACTCTCCTCTGGCTCTCCTCCTCTGGCTCTCCTCTGGCTCTCCTCCTCTGGCTCTCCTCTGGCTCTCCTCCTCTGACTCTCTTCTGGCCCTCCTCCTCTGACTCTCCTCTGGCTCTCCTCTGCGTCTCCTCTGACTCTTCTCCTCTGACTCTTCTCTGACAGTACTCTGGCTCTCCTCTGGCTCTCCTCTGGCTCTCCTCTGCGTCTCCTCTGTCTCTTCTCCTCTGACTCTTCTCTGACAGTACTCTGGCTCTCCTCTGGCTCTCCTCTGCGTCTCCTCTGTCTCTTCTCCTCTGACTCTTCTCTGACAGTACTCTGGCTCTCCTCTGGCTCTCCTCTGCGTCTCCTCTGTCTCTTCTCCTCTGACTCTTCTCTGACAGTACTCTGGCTCTCCTCTGGCTCTCCTCTGCGTCTCCTCTGTCTCTTCTCCTCCTCTCTTCTGGCCCTCCTCCTCTGACTCTCCTCTGGCTCTCCTCTGCGTCTCCTCTGACTCTTCTCCTCTGACTCTTCTCTGACAGTACTCTGGCTCTCCTCTGGCTCTCCTCTGCCTTCCCTCTGCCTCTCCTCTGACTCTCCTCTGACTCTCTTCTGGCCCTCCTCCTCTGACTCTCCTCTGGCTCTCCTCCTCTGGCCCTCCTCTGGCTCTCCTCTGTCTCTCCTCTGACACTACTCTGTCTCTCCTCTGTCCCTCCTCTATCTCTCCTCTGCCTCTCCTCTGGCTCTCCTCTGGCTCTCCTCTGTCTCTCCTCTCGCTCTCCTCCTCTGGCCCTCCTCTGGCTCTCCTCTGTCTCTCCTCTCGCTCTCCTCCTCTGGCCCTCCTCTGGCTCTCCTCTGTCTCTCCTCTCGCTCTCCTCCTCTGGCCCTCCTCTGGCTCTCCTCTGCCTCTCCTCTGCCCCCCCTCTGGCTCTCCTCTGACACTTCTGGCCATCCTCCTGCTCCGTTTGATGTGAGCCCTGGTTCGTTAATGGCCCTAACCTTCTGCATTGTGTGCCTCTTGTCACTTATTACTGTTGGCACCCCGGAGCTCCATCTCTTTAAAAATTCTCTGCAAGGATAAAACACGAGAACACATGAAAGGCCACATACCACCAGCGTATACGGGCAACTCTGACCTATAGAAATGATGAAGATGACGGAGTATGTAGCAATAGGTCTACTTCAGAGCAGAAGAGAGTATTTCAAAGCAAGTGGCTCCATTGTTCCTGAGATTATGTTGAAGTTACCAAACCAACCGGTGCATGTACTGGCCAAAAATATGATGGCTCCTGGTAGCAGCCTTTTAGATGTTTACGCAAATAAGCATTGAGTTCTTTGTTGTTCGTGTTTTGTGTTTTGGGGGGATATTAGCACGGCTAACGATTCTAACTTGACAACATTGGGGAATAATTTGGAGCTTCAAAAGATCTGCTTTTTATGTATGGAAAAAGATGTCTTGTATATTTTATGAGACAACATTCTGTTAGTTGCTTGTATAAAGAAAAGCAAAATGTCCCCTTAACTGGATTCTATTTAAATGTTTGCTACTTAATGTTGTCCAACCAACAAGTTTGGTTCATTTGAAGTACCAGAGATTATAGCGTCATAGGTTCATAATATCGTCATGAACAGTCATACACCAGTGTACACAGACACTGGGGGCAGAGTGGGTTAAGTGTCTTGCCCAAGGACACAACAACTGTGTTCATCTGTGGGTGCTGGCCTAGTTTTTTCTAGTTTTGTAATTTTAGTGAAGGTTATAATTTTACTTCCTGGCTGGAAATGGGTAGCACATATGACATATCTAGAGCTATGTTACCTAGCAACCGAAATGTTAACAAGGGCCAAAACTTGTCTAAATTACACAACAGTTATGATTTGACAAATAAAAATAAAAGACAGCACCTTTATTTTGTTACATCAGCGTTTAAACTGTCAGAAAAATCCCTTCCTTGTGCATTTTGGATGGAATAGGTGACAGTTACTACATCTACTTCTTGTATTTTACAGCTTTTTGTTTTCTTCACAAACTGCCACTTGACTTGATAAAATTGTAATAAATATTTACTACAGGTACTATCCCACCAAACCAAGGCAGTATTAGAAAAAATATTTGAATCTGCCAAATGCACTTTAAACGTGTCATGTACGCCTGTCTCATTACTATTTTAATCTGTTCATGTTTTATTGAAGCGTGACGTCGCTTGTGATTCCCAGCCTTAGCATTTTGTATTGTTATGCTGTGCGTAAGCTAGCTCTGAGGTGTCAGCAGGAGCAGGAGCCATGCGGATTCTGCTATAGCGCTAATTAAATGTGTTTAACCCAAGGTCGTTCACAGAGACATAGAGAAAACCCTCTAAAGTCAAAAGCAGTAACAGCCCAGAAGATGCTAGGCAGAGGAGAGAAAAGAGCGTAACCGTGTTGTTAATGTTTTATTGAGCTGCTTTGAACTACTGGAGCTGAAGAATCGTGATTCAGAGGACTCAGGAGAGGGCTTTACCTCTTACACTGATGACCCAGTTAAAGTGAATATGACACATTAGAATAATGATTTATCTAAAACGTGGTTAACATCATTATATTTAAGATTTTATTTAAAAATCCTACTTAACCCTACTTTTTTGGAACTTTCTAGTTTTATTTCCTGGTTGGATATGACATACGTAGAGGTAGTTCCACAACTGTTACCTAGCAACCATAACGCTAACAAGGGCCAAACCTTCCTTAAATTGCACAATAGTTATGATTAGAATACATGACATAGGTAGAGGTATTTCATTTTAAAACTCACTGTTACTTCCATAGACTGTATATATAAATGAACATAGCTAACCTGCTAGCTGCATGTTCAAATGAGAAGTTAGCATGGGCGCGCTTCCAGCTCCATCGACTCTCTCCAATTAATTTTCTATTGAAAAACTGTCGCCTCTCTCTCCATAACTGCTGCTGTCAGACTCATCATTTTGGTCTTAAAATGTTCGTATTGACCCGCTCTACATGGTCCTGCTTGCTCTCTGCTTCTTCTTCTCTGCACGAAGGGGCGTTACCTTCAACAGCCTCGCTCCGGATTGACTCTTTGGTTGCTATGATACTCGCGGTCGTAATTCTAAATATGGAACTTGACTCCAAATTCGCCCTATAACTGCTCTAGCCTCGATGAGCTTCATTTGACTGGAGCCGAACGCTATGGGTGACGTCACACTCACTTAGTCCACTTCTTTATACAGTATAGGGTTACTTCCTGTAGCATAAACTGCCACTTGACTGATGTAAAACTATGATAAATGTTTACCAGTGGTACTGTCCCACCGAAAAAGTAATAATTAGAACATCTCGAAAACCTGTTATACGCGCTCACCAAATATACACTTTTCAAACTGGACTCCTGCTGAGCTCCTGCTGTGTATGTTCTTCAGTGAAACTTCCCCCAGTCAATTTGCCAAAAGTACAGCCGCTTTTGATCATCGCTCATCAACCAGCGGCCACACAGTCTCACTTGAGTTGAGCTGAAGTTAAAAAAGACTCTATATAAATCTCTGAAATGGCCGTAATCTCTGATCGTTTTTATGATTTGGGAGATTTGAAAGTCAATTATGTGCTTAGATGTTTATGAGCGAAATAAAGATGGAGACTTTTTGATTGAAGAGTTGGTCAGTGATTGTAAAAATCATTGGTTCTGATGATATTTTCCTCTAGCGTTAATTGGTGTTGAAAATGGTTTTGGATCTTTGTCAAATTAACTACTTTCTGTTCTCAAAATGGCATCAACCTTAGCGTATTATTTTATAAAATAGAGAGGGGTGACAGTTTTCTAAAGTGAATTGGAACCAGAGTCGATGGAGCCGGAAGCGCGACCATGATCACTTCTTATTTAGAACACAGAGGCTATTAGGTTAGCTATGTCCATTTATATATACTGTCTATGCACGCGGCTTTGGTTTAGATCAATACCAGTGGACAATGGATCCAAATGACATGTAATATATCTGCAGTAATGTAACATACTACATTTACCAGAGTGCATCATGATAAAGTGAAACTCCCCTTTAACTTCCATGTGGTGAGCACTTGATGGGAACAGATCAGATGGGCGCCTGCTGTATGTCTGCTCTTCTAATTGAATTGCACCGTTACTAACACAAACCTAACTCTGAGTCCTGTCTGTTTAGCCATAATGCTAGCATGATTAGCTCTTCCATTAGCATTTATTGTTTTGGCAATTGGATTCTTGGTAGGTGGTCACAGTGTAGAGTTTTAAGTTCACTGTCATTGGCAAACCTGTTACGTAACGAAACTAAAACTAAGGACTAGCGTTACCTCATGTTAAGTTTGAAAAGAATCCAACTGGGTTTGAGCAGTTTTGTCATCGATCCAAAAGAGTTTTAAAAGGTTGAATAATTTGCCATTATGTGCCAGTGACTCACGTCAAACTTTGGCGATGACCTAAAATACTTGTCTTGCCAGAGCTTTGTGATCATTTTAAGCAGCTCGCAGTCATAACGGGACAGGTCTTATCATGTTTAAGTTTGAAAGACCTTGTTTTTTAATCTCTTGCAGTTTGTATGCAAATTATAATAACAGGTTTATACCAATCAGACATTTATAATGACAGATGATGATAACTAGCAGTGCAAAGCAAGAGAATTTTGTCCTTGAAAGCTGCTATATTTAAAGCAGAAGAAATGCCCACTGCATTTGACCCATTCGTCAATGCAGGGTTGCCAGATTTTAAAGTGATTAAGCTTTTTTTTTTTTTTTTTTTTTTCAAAACTAGTAATCCAAGCACCATAAAAATAAATCTAAAAAGAATTATGAAAAAAAACTTAGACAACAGCTTTGCCATGTGGTTCTGTACTGGTGCTGATAAAGTTCAAGATAGATTACTCAAATTTGATCATATAAAATGTTTTTGTAAAGGTTTTTTTCAGTATCGATACTTAAAACGAGTATCTGTTATCGAAAGTCAGATAATAATCGATACTAAAACCAGTATCGATTAGTGACTTTGGACACTTTTGACAACCCTAAAAGACATCGAGGGCCACTACACACAAAAGCCTGAGAACAAAAAAATGGGTCTTAAGTTCTTAGTTCTTATTCGTCTGCTGCTGGTTCTCCTTTTAGCATTTGCGTCTTTGAAATGAAGGAGGTAGGAGGAATGCTGTGAAAAACCCAGTCAACAATATCCCTCTGTATAGGCGGAACAAGAGGAGAAGGTTTGGCTCTCTGCTTCATTGCACCACAGTAATGTCTGACTTCTCAATGGGACCAAGAGCACAGCCAACTTTAACATTTGGCTTTGGCTCAGACTGTATCCAGATACCTTTAATCCTGCATTCCTTTTGTAGACGGTGTTAAAATGGTTTCCACACTTCGCCATTGAGAAAGGCTGGAGTTAGTTCTGAACCTGTTGTAAATTAACCCATGTGGAATTGTATGTAGTGTACGACGTGCTAGTTCCAAGAATGGATACATGAAAAGGTAGGATCGGGAAGGGCATCTGTGGTGGTAATTGCTAAAATGGCAAGATTCTTATTTACTCAAAATTGACTCCCATGAGCTTTTCGCCTTGTTATAATGCTGTTATCATCAAAAACATACCTGGGGTTGTGTTTTGTTTCATTCACACGTGTTTGAGTAACCCTGCATTATTAGTCTGTCTACATCTCCAAAGCTCAAAATGATCTGTTCCACCTTGTGATGTCATAGCTGCAGAAAACATGACTGCACAGCTCTCTTATAGGTTTGTGGTAAAAAAAAAAAATGGCTGTGGGTGAGTTTGTAGTACATTTAAGTCACATAATTTGAAGAAAATAATCAAAATCTACCCAACGTATCAGCCCAAAATATCGGCAGAGCGTATCGGCCACCAGTTGGCCTGTATTCAGGTATCGGCATTGGCCATGAAAAAACCCATATCGGTCGATCTCTACTAATAATGCAATTAAATTTCCTGAGAGATCCCAAACTTTGACAAATTTGGACTGGTGAATGGAATAATTATCCAGAATGCATATTTCTAAAACTCTCAATACATCCTATCAATATTTAGCTGAACATGGTACAAAAGCTATTTTCTTCCATTCTTATTCTTAGGATTTTCTTGGACGCAGAGCTCCCATTCAAACTGTGTTATTGTCCACCCACATGCCCAAGAGACTCACAGTTAGAATGGAACACAAAAGAGCCATAGAAAGATGCTTCAAAATAGAAAACGATACAGAAAGATCGGTTTAAAATTTATGAGAAAAAATATCTTTGAAAACGTGTCCCGCGGCAGTTATGAATTGGTATAGTTCATTTGTCTTGTGTCTTATCGTGATGTGAGGTGCAGTGCTTTGTAAAGTTAACTTCCTCTGAAAAGCTCCTCAATATTCCTCCGTTTTTCTAAAATACAAAGTTGTACACACTTTGAGGTCTTTAACCTTTGAGAAACTGGTGAAATAAAAACGCATCTTATTATTAGCTGAAGTATTCTGCGTTGCATTCTGCACCTGCCAATGCAAAAGCACTGGGTTATAGGTCAGTGCACATCCACCCACGTAGCTCTCGTCCTTGGTAATCGTACCTGCAGCTGTTTTGTTAAATGGTAAAAACGTTCTTAAGGAAAACGCCTCCGCCAGTGCCCCATATGTGTGTAATTCAATCAAATGTCATGGGCGACTTGTGAAACTTAACCCTGAGTCTTTTGTCCTCGTCCGCACCCTCCTTCATCACGTTTCAGTTTTGTCAAATTGTGCTGACTTTGCCTCTGTTAATGCAAACCAGCTTTAGTTTCAACCTTGGGTTTTGCATTTACATACAGTCATTTTGAAATCTAAAATCTCAGTTCTATTTTGGCATAGTGTATTGGCTTTCTTATGTTTTTCATTACCTAATTCTTTTATCTTTGGTCTTTTTATCCTTGTTTTCTTTGAACATCCAGTCCCACCTTGGAAATTCCTGATCTCATCTGATTTTGGAAGCTAAGCAGAGTTGGAGACTGTTGGAGATACCAGGTGCCGTAATGGGGCAACAGAGGCTCTAGGGCAAACTATTAGACTAGAAAGAATCCAACGAGAAGCCACAAAAATGTAATGCAATTTTAGAAAACACATTGACTAAAGATACATTTAACTCGTATAAACCATAGATTGTATATATAAATGGACATAGCTAACCTGCTAGCTGCTGCGGTCCAATTAGGAAGTGAGCATGGGCGCGCTTGACTCTAGCTCCAATTCACATTCATATACTGAAAAACTGTCGCTCTTCTCTCTGTAACTGCTGCTGTCAGGCTCGTCATTATGCTCGTCAAAATCTTCTTATTGACCCTCTCTACGTGATCCTGGTATTTTTATTTTTTCACTATTGTGTCCGCAAATCAAGATATGAACATAAACAACATACAAATCACGCGCCTTCTTTCCCCGAGTTCGCTGGATTGGCTCTTTGGTTGCTATGATACTCCTGGTCAGAACTCCAAATATGGAACTCGGCTCCAAATTGGCCTCAAAAACTGCTCTAGCCTCGATGAGCTTCATTTGACTGGAGCCGAACGCTATGGGCGACGTCACACTCACTTAGTCCACTTCTTTACACAGTCTACGCTCTCGCCCCCCATCTGGGAGTATGACATCATCATGTTCTAGAATCTGAAAACCACCATACAGACCCATTTCATAACACTTTATACGACCAACACAGACCACTCAAATTCCAATTTACTGTCCATATTATACAGCTCCTGTGTGCCCATATAAGAACTATACCTCACCCTCCCAGCCTCTTGACACTTTTTATTGCATGATCCGCAGACCACAGTATAGAGCAGGATTTGCACCATGACAGAGCACAGATGGTCTATCAGCTTCAGGACATCTCTGGTCTCATATGTTTCCATGGAGACGGGCCCTGATTAAACACGACATAAACCACCGCCTGGTCACATTCATGTCATTTACAGATCACATCATACACAGGCAACATATAGATCCCCAAGACTGGCAGAGGACAGTCGTGAATGTTCAGCTCAGTCAATTATAATAGCGCAAGTATTCTGTAAAGGTCCAATATTATGTAAAATGGACTCTTGTGAGCTTTAGTGGGAGTTGTGAAGTTAACAACTATATACCTTTTTTCTTTAGTTCAGTAGACATAGGCAAATCCATAACTGAAATCATCCAAATGATCCCAGTGAAGGTGTATGGAGCTTACAAACATAGTGGAGCACTTCCTGTATTACCACATGACATCACTTCAGTGGGTTGAAGAATGGGCCAAATGCAGAGGACAAATCTCCCTATGGGGACGTTAAAGTTAAAGTGTACGTTTGTCAGTCGTGATTAGCATTCACTCTCTTTCACCGTTTTTATCTTTTCATTTTTATAATTTTACCTTTCACTCCTTTACGGATGCCAGCCACTCAGTCTAATTCTGTTTAATAGCCGTTTACAGTGAGTGAAGATTCTCCGAGGCTTTATGTAACACCTTGAACAAGTTTCTACATTCATTTTTAACAAAGGTTTTGCTCAGAAAGTCTAAATTGGCTCCCGGCCTAGTTTTGGTCTCCCTCTTGCACTCCCTGATCTTCAAATTGTCTTCTTGTTGGAGATATTATTCTTTTGCTCGAAGTGTCGAGCAGAAGGGATTTAGCGTCTCGTACGAATTATACTTTTTGTTCTTGGAAGTGCTACGCAACATCTCCAATAGTTTTCTTTTGTTCCTCAGAGAGACAGAAGCTCCCCTCCTGCACAAACCTTATTAGTTTGGGCTGTCATGGTCTTCTTCACCACTGGAGCTGGCCTGTGCAGTTTTCGGTGGTTCCTCAGACTTATCACATTATGGGCTGTCCCAAAATAGACATTATCTGCTACAGTGGTCTTTATTTAACGTTGCAGTGGAGTTTCAAGCCCGCTGGTCCATTTTCAACTCCAAGTGAAGAGTTAATAAGGATTCTTTTAACACTTGAAGGAGTTATAAGGAAACCTCTATCTATCTATAATCTGTAAAATGATCCATTTTACATTGGGAAATATACTGAAGCTATGTACGCTATTTTGTGATCTATTTTAGGTTTCCTCATCAAAAAATACCTGAAGTTCTGTCTCGTTTCATTCACACATGTTTAACACACAAACCCTGCATATTTAGGCTGAGTTCTTCTCCCAAACAGAAAACACTCTGTTCCACCTTGTGATGTCATGTGGGAATACAGGAAATGCTGCATTATATTTTTAAACTCCATTACTAGAATCGTTTGGATAATTTCAGCCCTAGAATTACCAATCTCTAATTAACTACAAAGGTAGATGTTAAGTAAACTACCACTACATGACATCACAAGGTGGAACAGACCATTTTGAGTTTTGGAGATGTAAACAGACTAATAATAAAGGGTTATTCAAACATGTGTGAATGAAACAAAACAACTCCAGGTATGTTTTTGAGGCGGTAACAACATTCTCACATGGCTTAAAGCTCATAAGGGTCAGATTTGTGTAATATTGGACTTTTAATCATAGACATCGATCCATTGACTTCCTGTTCAAAACTGAAGAACGGCAAGCAGTGGATTTTCATGTGTGTGTTTTTGTTGCAGAAATGATCAGAGCACTTAAGCCTTGAATGCAGGACAAAGCATCAACCAGTTTGAACCTGTTTTCCGAGCGGTGCAGTGAATCGATCGAACGAGCTTCATATATGGAGATCTATAATATAATTCATGACATATGCTAAATAAATTCACTTTTGCGCATTATTCAAATCTGTACTGACATGTGCCTGAGTTCAATTGGGATTTGAAATCTAAAATCGCTGACCATCTAAAGATACGGGACTATAGTTTCCCAGTGCCTTTCACATTCTGCTGAGTCTAGACATATCTGTATCTGTGTCGTGTGCAGGAATCTCACGTGAATGCGTTTATATACATTTAAATGTGATCCTTTTAAGTAAATCCCATATGGTTCGATATGTTGGGGCACATCAGTACATTTAAAAATAGTGGAATAGTTTTATTATTCAAGGTCCTATATTACACAACATTCTCTTGTGAGCTTTAAGCCATGTTATAATGTTGTTACTTCACTAAAAACATACATGGTCCTGTGTTTGTTTCATTCACAAAAATTCACGTTGTCTAAAGTCCAAAGCTCTGTTCCACCTTGTGATGTCATGAAGCTGTTTTCATATTAACAGCTACTTCTTACCTTTAATTCAGTAGAGTTTGGCAATTCCAGGGCTGAAATGATCCAAATGATTCTACTGAAGATGTATGTAGTTTAAAAACACAGTGGAGCACTTCCTGTATTACCACATGACATCACAAGGTGGAACTGAGTGTTTTCTGTTTGAGAGAAGAACACAGCTTAAATATGCAGTTTTTGTGTGTTAAACATGTGTGAATGAAACAAAACACAACTCCAGGTCTGTTTGTGATGAGGAAATAACATTATAACATAGATCAGAAAATAGCGTAATATGGGCCGTTTAATTATTATTTATTCAAATAAAGGTGTTTTTATCGCTAAAAAATACATTTGGGAAACATTCTTACTGTAGCCGGGTCTCCTCTCCAAAGATCAGACCTGTAACTTGGTCTGGTAGCATCACTTGTCACCATGGGGACTGATATGTTTAATGCCATACTGTGGAATATTCCAGGCAAAGCATTAAAAGATATATCCGAATTTCATTACACTTTGTCTTGGAGGAAATATTATACGAAGTAACATGCTATTTGAATAATATGCATTCTACATACATAACACTTTCCTTGTCAATCACGATTCGCCTCATGTAATGTTTCTTAAGTAAACTCGGCAAAGGGATGTCCTTCCTATCTGTCTGTACTAACCTCTCTCTCCTCTCCCACGATGTTGTTGAAGACCGCAGTTCCCAGAAGCCTCGGGGCGCAGCTGTAGTCCGCGCTTGTCTTTCTCTGACCTCTCGGCGCAGTGCTGCCGAGCAGATGTTGCCTGTACACACGAGGCCATGGGCGGGTGCGGGCCCGATGTGGGGGTGATGTGGGGGTGATGGGAGAACTCTAGGGGGCGCTGTGGGGGAGCGGAGGAGCGGGGCAGAGTTCACTTTGCAGTTTGTTTTCACACATTTACACTGAGAGCTACTACTGCTTAGGCACATCCTTTGCACTCCGCACAGATAAAAGGGATGATACAATAGGAGGACATACTGTGCTCGTTTGGGTATTTTGTATTGATTTAAAACAACTTATATAAACATAGACTATAGAATAGAAACAGGTCCATTGACTTCCTGTTCAAAACTAGAGATCGACCGAAATGGTCGAAATGGCCGATCCCGATACCGATTGTTTAGAATCCAGAGTAACCGTTGGCCGATTAACTCTTCCAATATTTTTGGGCTAATATTTTGCCAATTTTGAGTATTTCCCCCAAATTATGTAATTAAAACTTACTACAAACTCCCACCAAGCCCTTTTTACCACAGCGCACTTATCTGTTCATCAAAGTGTTAATAAAAAGCTTTGGGTGTATTTCTTTAGGCAGCAGATCGACCAAAACAAAATATCGGCCTGTGTTGGAGATTTAAGGCCGATAGCAGATACACAAAAAAGTCCAAATATCAGCTCGATATATCGGTCGGTCTACCTCTATTCAAAATTTTTCATAGTGGCGTTTCATCATAACAAGCAATAGATTTTCTTCTTTTTATTGTTGAAAAATGGCTCTGTGACGTTTTTGAACCCTACACGTCTGACCTCGAGTGTGATTTTCTTGTAAAATTCGCTAATAACTAGTAGTTATCTCCGCCCCCATCTTCCCCATTCTCCTCTGTCTCCGCCCACTAC
Source organism: Periophthalmodon schlosseri (assembly GCA_000787095.1). Taxonomy (NCBI): domain Eukaryota; kingdom Metazoa; phylum Chordata; class Actinopteri; order Gobiiformes; family Gobiidae; genus Periophthalmodon; species Periophthalmodon schlosseri. The sequence continues at coordinate 3,828 of KN470639.1, read as the reverse complement.
TGTTTTGTGAGCACTCTAGTCTTGAACGCATGACAATAGATTCCTCAAACATGCATGAATCAATAGAAATAGACCAAGTAAGCTAGTGAGGGAAAAGCTTATAAAGGTTGATTTTACAAAGTATGTCCCTTTTAAGTTCATTTTAATGTATGTATATTTATGCATAACTATTTGTTGCTGGGGGTAATCCTTTGTCAAATACCACAATTCCGATACTGATTTACTTTTGAATACCAAAATGATTCCCACATTTGCCAGACAGACAGCATCCCGCCCTGTTTAAACTTGAGCCGCTGAGACCCCCCTCCTCAAAGACTTAATGCCCCTTTTGTCTGTGCGGGTGGAGATCAGAGTGACCTTTGAACCTTGCTCTGACCACGCCTTCGGTCACATGAGACCAGGTCAGTCCCGGAAAAAGTGAATCATGTGACCACAGCCG
>KN470638.1:4422-17758 GCA_000787095.1 Periophthalmodon schlosseri | reverse complement strand
TCCCCCCTCACTCTCCCCTTTAGTCTTACAGACCCCGCAACTCCTCCACCCTCACGATATCCTTTAGTCCTCCAGACCCCGCCCCTCCTCACCCTCCCCTTTAGTCCTCCAGACCCCACCCCTCCTCCCTCCTCACTCTCCCCTTTAGTCCTCCAGACCCTGCCCCTCCTCCCCCTCACGCTCCCCTTTAATCCTCCAAACCCTGCCCCTCCTACCCCTTCACTCTCCCCTTTAGTCCTGCAGCCCCTGCCCCCCCCCCGCCTCACTCTCCCCTTTAGTCCTACAGACCCGCCCCTCCTCTTAGTTATCTGATTTTATTCTTACCATATAAATGTACCCAGCATCATTTTTGCATACATTTTGCTGACAGTAAATACCACAAGTCATTTATAATTAGAATAATATACATTAAACAGTGGTTGTACTAAATACAGCTGTAACATCCATCCAGTAGTTTATGCAGTAGCAATATTCCTCCAGCCTCTGTGCCTCCTCTCCGGCACTCCTCCGCTAAAAGGATGGATCTTCCCGGAGCGTGCAGGAGGCAGGAGCTAGCGGCGTGACGGATTGGGGCTAACCACAGGGAGCTGGGTGCCTGCGCGCACAACTGAAGTAAATGAGGCTGTAGTCATCAGTGACACGGATCATGATGGGCCCACGGAGGAGGCTTCCACAACAGCGCCGCACTCCAAACATCTGCATTTTTATGGCACTAAACACCCAGAGCCCAGGCGCAGAGAGATCACTCAGGAGATGTGGCTCTATAAGGGAAAGGAGTACTGCTACTACTGCTACTGCTACTATATTGTTACTACAAACAAATGCAGAGATCATTCAAGAGATGCGTTTCTGTAAGGAACTGAGGGGAAGGAAAGAAGCACAGAAGCAGGATGGCAGTGGCTCGGTTGGTAGAGTTTGCCCACGGATCTGAAGCTTGGCGGCGCAAATCCCACTCTCCACATAAACATCACCGGTTGAGCGGCAGATCCACTGAGCCACAGGTTGACGGGGAGATTTCGGCTCCCACAGATGAATGCTGTTGTTGTGTCCTTGGGCAAGACACTTAACCCACCTCGCCCCAGGTGTCCGTGTACATTGGTGTATGAATGTGTGAGTGAATGGGGGAGTGGTTCCTTGATATAAAGCGCTTTGAGTGACTTGAAGGTGGAAAAACGCTATATAAAAATGTGACCATTTACCCTTACTACAAAAACATACAAAATGCTGCGACTACTACTACTGCTACTGCTACTGCTACTACTACTACTACTACTACTACTACTACTATATCACTAAACACTACAAAACCAAAACATAACAAATGCACAGAGAGATCACTCAAGAAATGTGCATATATTAGGGACTGATGGAAGTACTGCTGCTCCTGCTACTAGTAGTACTATATTCAGAGCTGTTCACCACCTATTCCGGAAGTTTCCGTGGGCGCCGCCATTGTCGGGTTGTATTATTTTGCATGGGGCTTCTGCAGTAAATCAGTTCTATAGGGACAACAGAGCCGTTTTAAAGCCTCCAGAGAATCAGTGCAGTGTTGACTTGTTGGTCACATGAACATTGAACATTTGACACAAATCAACACAACTTTATATTTTAGCTGCAAAACCTTTCCCAAATTCTCCACTGAAATGAATGGGATTCCCGCTTAACCGGACGTGCCACCACAAAGAACTTACTGCTTTAATACGAGAAACTTTGCCTTTGCTGGGTGAGTGAACGACCCGTGAACGAGCCACAAATGTGCTTGCGTTTTCATGATAATTAATGCGTTTTGCACAAATGTAGACAATGCTTAAATATGCGTGCATATTATACGCATATTCATACGCTAATTAGGTATGTGTTAAAGTTAAGGTTTTCTGCAGTGCATAGGCTCATCACATTATTATAAAGAGATGGTGAGCCTATAATATTTATAATGAGTAGGCCTAAGTCAAAGTGTTATGTTGAAAGTCTTCATTTGGAGAGCGTCCTAGAGTTTGTGTAGGGGCCCAGTGTGGCACAGAAATGTAATCACACGTTAGCCAACTGGAACACATTAAAATGAACTAGAAAACTGGGAAAAAGTCTAATAATATTCAAAACTTTCTGGAGAGATCCTCTGCCTTCACTATCTCATAAGGGTAATACAGATCCATTTGGGCAGATGTTGGGCAGATGTTGACAGCTGTGCATCATGTTGGGGCATGCATAATCACTAGAACACACACGACACTCAAGTGGCAAAGGCTCCATGTCACATTTTGCTTAGGGCCCCCTGAAGGTTAGATCCGGCTCAGACTGCATTATTACTTACGCTTTTGTTGTTACTTCGAGTACTACTGCCACTGCTGCTAGTGCTGATACTACTACAGAAGCCAAGGACACAACAACAGTACTGACTGGTACTGAACCTCCCAACACCCGAGCAGAAAGGTAAACTACATATTTGGTGGAGGGTCTGCCACCAGCTCGTCTTGGAGATGTGATAGCTTTGCCTAGAATGTTCCAATATATGGCATAAACCTTGTGTATCTATATAAGGACTTATACAGTTTAAACCAGAAGTTTACATACACTATATAAAAAGACACACATGCTTTTTTTTTCTCACTGTCTGACATGAAATCAGAGTAAACTTTTTCCTTTACATACACTATATAAAAAGACACATACGCTTTTTTTTCCTCACTGACATGAAATCAGACTAAATTTTTCCTGTTTTAGGTTAAGTAGGGTTACCAAAATAATGTTCATTTGCTAAATGCCAAAATAATGAGAGAATGATATTTTTTTTTTTTTTTTTTTAGACAATTTTTCATTACTTTCTTCAAAATCAGAAGTTTACGAACAGTTAGAGGGAAAATTGCCAGCACAGTAGCACTCACAGTAAAAATGTAAAACATGTTACATAACACCTTAAATGGGACTATATCACCAACTACTACTATTACTACTAGACCAACTACTAAATAAATAATTACTACTACTACAAATAAATAAATACTACCACTACTACAGTATTTTACAGATATATCTTAGAGGAGGTGAGAAGGAGACAAGATGCAGTGAACTCCGGAGCTTAAAACGGGGCGTATGTTTTTGGAGGAACAGATGGTGAAGTATCCATCTTTGGCGTCACGTTGGAGAGGCAGTTAGCTAAACATCGCATCACTACGCACTCACGGGTAATTAAGGCGCGCGCGTTAGCCTCAGAACTCAACTTAACTCTGCTACAGGGGGAAATACATCAACCCGATTCGCTTCACCACGGCGGAGCATGCAAATGAACCTACAAGTTACATAAAACCACATCTAGAGCTCAGAAACTTTGATTTTAAAAAGTAGAACTAAAATCTGTGCTCAAGTTAAATTATGTATCTGAAGTGGAGAAAATAATAGTCTTTTTCCTGGTGATATGAATAGAGGTCTACATATATCTTATTTCTACAACTATTTTGGATATTTATTATATATTTTTACTATGCTGTTGCTGTATTATAATGGCAGTGGTGATAAGAGTACTAAAAATTTGTATTTGGGTAAAAGTACAGTTACTTGGCTAATACTTGTACTTAAAGGTGCACTGCGTAACATTCCTAGTGGAGGGTCCGCCACCTGCTTGTTTCCTCAAAAACAAATCTGGAGTTGTGTTTTGTTTCATTCACACATGTTTAACACACAAACCCTGCATATTCAGGCTGAGTTCTTCTCTCAAACTGAAAACACGCCATTCCACCTTGTGATGTCATGTGGTAATACAGGAAGTGCTCCACTGTGTTTTTAAACTCCATACACCTTCACTAGAATCATTTGGATGCTTTCAGCCCTGGAATTGCCAATCTCTACTGAACGTAAGGTCAACGAGACGGCGCTTTTGAATGGTTCCCTAACGTGAATGGTTGGATCTGGATCCCATTTTTTAAAAGAGCCGAATCTTTTTCTTTCTAATTTGTCTGCATTTTTATACTGATTAACCAACCCAAGAATCAGCGCAGGAGCAGAGCAGAAGACAGGTATAAATAAATATTAACGAGCTAGTCTTTTGAACGGCTCTATGAAGTGAGATCCAAAAGATTCAGATCCCATAAAAGAGCCGAAAGTCCCATCACTAATTTTGAGCTTTGTAGATGTAGACAGACTAATAATAAAGTGTTACTCAAACACGTGTGAATGAAACAAAACACAACTCCAGGTCTGTTTTTGACGAGGTAACAGCATTATAAGAGTCTGTTTTGTGTAATATAGGATGTGTAAAGATGCACTATGTAACTTTTCTAGTGTAAGGTCTGCCACATGTTTTAGTATTGCAGTAGTGTCTGGGTATTGACAACTCTATTTAGTACAAGGCTTGAATTTGAACATGTTCCAAAGTACTCCTCACTTGACTCAGAATTCTGGTCATTTCCCTCACTCTTTTTGAACAGAGTATCTCCTATTTGACCCGTGGCTAATATTTATGGTCAGGCTGGCGCGATGGCATGAAATAAACATGGCGTCTGCTCGCTCCGTATGTATGCTGTGTTCATGTGCGTGGTGTAGAATGCGTCTCGTTTTGGCTGCGTGCTGCTGTGAGCCTGGCTGATATGAACCCACGGGCCCCGAAGGCATCGCCGCCGTGCGTTCAGGTCCCCGCAGATATAGCCGGAGTTCACAGTTTCTCTGTCAAGTCGAGCGCGGTGGGATTTGAGAGTCATTTAGACGTGGCAGTACGAGGCGTTGTACAAGCGCTGTTGTTTTGATGAGTTTGGAGGTGTTTTCAGCTCATGAGGCGGTGCTCTGCAAAAAATAAGGCTTTGGGTCAGGATGCTCTCTTAATTAAAGTGCCCTGTGTAACTTTTCTGGTGTGGCGTAAGTTCACATTTTGCAGTGTGACATTAAACTTATCTATGCTAGAAAATGAAAACAAAAAACAAAACAAAAAAAACACAATTTCTTTACGTTAGCAGGGTCGCATCTCTACAAATCTGCACGTCTCCATGGAGAAATACAAGTTTAATGCCATACTTTCAAACATTACAGGCAAAAATTACCATTCCCACGGAGACAATCAGATGGAATCAGCGTTTCAGTTTTCTGCAGCTAAAACCTGGAACAGTCTTTCTGATGTGAGACAGGCCTCTACTTTGATAATGCTTAAATCCAGGCTCCACGGTTCTGTTTAGCTGTGCATATGACTGAGAGGTTTTTATTCTGCACTTTTCTCCTTTAATGTTCATTTTATGATGATTATTTATGTTTTGATTTGTTTGTATTGTGATTTTAATGTCTTTCTTACTCTGTAAAGCACTTTGAATTACTCAGCAGCACAGCAGTTAGCACTTCTGCCTACAAGAAGGTCCTGGGTTCCACTCTCAGGCAGGCGTGGGGACTTTCTGTGCAAAGTTTGCATGTTCCATCTGTTACTCTAGCTGCTCCTTTTTGCTTTTCCCCTGCCACTAAAAACAAGTACAATGGGCTGTCCTCTTGGGCCAGGACTGCCCTGAAAATGAGATTCTCAATTAGTTCTCAATAGCACCTACATACACCAAATGTACTCGGACGGATTCGCTGATAACTGATTCCAAGTTCTAACTCCAAAAAACTACTACAGTATAAAAATGACAATGCATTTGGTTTTACATATACTTCAAATACAGATAAAAGTTTCAAATTGTTATCTTAAAAGTAGAAATATAGTGTACTGTCTGGCTTTGGACATACAATAGGAAAGAAGGTTAGGATATTGATTTATTTTGATTTAAGTGGATTATAAGATGTAAAAGGAAAAAATACCACTATAAAACACCACATTAAAAAAGCATTTTTTAAGGGCTTGTTTCAAAACCTTAAATCATGCAAATTATCATCTCAAAAAAGGCCCCAAATATAAACAAAATCAAACTTTCGGTTTAGCCTTGTAAATCTTGGCCCCATATGGTCGCGTCTGTAGCCGTCACACTCCACTCCGCAGATCTGCTCCTGGCTCAGATCTGGCTCCTGGCCCCTGTCCGGGTGTCTCGCAGGGGCCCTTGGGGAGGGGACACTGGGGCCCCGTGCCAAAGCCAACAAACGGCACCACCACAACAGCAGGTGGAGCCGACCGCTGCCAACAATCTGCTGGCACTGGCCCCTGGGCATACTTACCCTCGGCCCCAGAGGAGACCTGGCACGGGATGTGTGAAGGCCAGATATTCTGCACTTTATTCTGTTCAAATGTCAGGTAGACGCTCCACCAGAAAAGTTACATATCAAAGGTCCTGTATTACAAAAAATTGACTCTTGTGAGCTTTTACCCATGTTATAATGCTGTCACCTCCTCAAAAACATACCTGGACTTGTGTTTTGTTTCATTCACACATGTTTAACACACAAATGCTGCATATTTAGGCTGAGTTCTCTCAAACAGAAAACACTCTGTTCCACCTTGTGATGTCATGAAGCGGTAGTTTTCAAGTTAACAGCTCCTTTTACCTTTACTTCAATAGAGATTGGCAATGCCAGGACTGAAATTATTCAAATGGTTTAAGTGAAGGTGTATGGAGTTTAAAAAAAACAGTGGAGCACTTCCTGTATTACCGCATGACATCACAAGGTGGAACAGAGTGTTTTCTGTTTGAGAGAACTCAGCCTAAATATGCAGCATTTGTGTGTTAAACATGTGAATGAAACATAAGATGATGTGTGATGAGGAAACAACATTATTATCAGAAAATAGTGTAAAACCGGCTGTAAACTGTTACCTGGGTGACATAAACATCTTTGGTAGAGGGCTCAGATCTATTGACCCACATGTTGGCGGTTCAATCCCACCTCTTACTGATGAATACTTGTTGTGTCCTTGGGCAAGACACTTAACCCTTCTTGGCCCCAGTATCAGTGTACACTGGTGTGTGGATGAATGGGTCCTTGGTGTAAAGAGCTTGAGTGCCCATTGGAGGTGACCTTGCACAGCAAGATGTATTCACATAGTGTTTGTGAGTTCACAAACTCACAAGAATCCATCTTGAGATACTCCCGCTGTAAGAGGGACCAATCACAGAGCAGCACTGAGGTTTGTGTGGAAGGCAAAAACAACTCACCCAAGTGAACCAAAACAAACATGGTGACGCCGACAAACATACTTCAGACTATTTTAGTGAAAATATGGATTATTTAGTTTGTGAAAAACATGCAGAAGATAAGAGCTTTGTGCATTTGTGGACAGGTAAGGTGTTTAGCTTTAGCTCAGAGTGCTACACATTTAAATCTGGACTGAGGCAGGTTGCATTAGAGGTAGAAAAGTGCTATATAAATATGACAGTTACATTGATTCAGTACTGCACCTTGTGTCTGTAAGACTTGAGACCAAACCCAAATGAACTCAGTTTGGATTAACCTTAACTTGATGACAGCTGTAGGTGGCGCTGATAGCTGCCAGAAACCTCTGGCACTGCACACTGGGTCAGCCTCAGACTTGGCAGCAGAGTGGAGATGTGAGAGCAAGAAGCCAAACTGCCCACAAGAACAAGCCATACATTTATGCTACAGTCCCACAGAATTTGAATTTACATCATCAATATCTCAAACACTCATGTTTTAAAATGTGCTTCAGATGCTAATGCTTCTAACTGGATTTTTACAAGGCATTTCAAGCAGGAGACACTGCGGCTTTACCAGACAATCAAACAATCATGTGAATGGATCCACCTTTATACATGTAAATTCACCTCCAAAAACTATTACATTCACTTAAAAACAGATGGTGACTGGCGTGTAGTGGAGAAATAGTCAGTGTTGTGTGCTTTTGTCGCTCTGTTTGCAGCTCACCAACCATTTCATTTTTCATGTGATTTATATTTATATTTATTTATTTCGAGCAGATTAATGAACACACTTAATGTACATTTCACATATTTTTCCTCAGCCCGAAAAGGAACGGAACTAAAGAACGTTTTAAACCTCACCCTTGTCTTCATTAGAACATAAATGAAATGCTTTGTTTAAGTTTCCATGAACATATATCAAACATGGAGAGTTGGCACAATCTAGAGACTACAACCAAACACAGCTAGTGGTCAAGAAGGGAACTGTCAAGTAGACCTGTCATGATAACACATTTTGAAGTTCAATACATCACTGAAGTAAATATAGATGATAAACGATAATATTGAAGCTAATTTATGCCACTGACACAAAACCCAAGCGCAATTTAAACCACAAAAACTATTCTAAATCTACAATATTGTTACAAATCATGAGCTGCAAGAAATAAACAGCAGAATGAAACACTTTAGTACTTAGTTTGTATTTATAATAAGTCTTAGAAGTTATTAATTCAACCTTTTACATCTTAAATCTTATCATATAAAATAAATAACAAAAAATATTGTGTTTTTTGTTTTTGTATTGTTCCAACTTTCATATATTGAACTATAAGTTGATATAGTGATTATTGTGACGGGCCTAATGTCAAGAGAATATGTGTATAATTAATTTAAAAAGAGTTTAAGGAAATATTTCATAATCATTCACTTGTTTGATGTTACATTGAATTTTAATCCATGTTTGAATTTAACAAACTTTGTAAGACGTGTAAATGTGATTTGTAAGCAATGCACGGCTATAATGTTTAACTTTATGTATTCATTCAAGGTGGAGGCTTTAACATAAGCCCTTTGGGTTCTTTTGCCTCGTCCTGCACATACTTTTGATCTACTGTGTCTTTTTTATTGTTACATGTCATATTCACCTTATTCCAGAAGTTGCCGTGGGCGCCGCCATTGTCGGGTTGTATTATTTTGCATGGGGCTGCTGATCTTGACAGTAAATCAGTTCTATAGGGACCACAGAGCCGTTTTAAAGCCTCCGGAGAATCAGTGCAGTGTTGACAAATGAACACGGAACGTTTTACACAAATCAACACCACTGTATATCAGATTTTAGCAGCAAAACTTTTCCCAAATTCTCTATTGAAATGAATGGGATTCCAGTTTAACCAGAAGTGCCACCACAAAGAAAGAACGGTTTAGTAGCATTTATGGCAAAAGTGGGCGGGTGCAAAAATACATACATACAAATAAATAAATAAATAATAATAATTGTGTACCAGCTTAACACAGTATTGCTTTCCAGGCTGAGACACAGGCTGGGTAGCAATGTGAATTTTCTTAGTTAGGTTGAGTTGAGTTGATGGCTCACTTTGACCCTGTTATGAGAGAGCATTAGAGAACAATCCAGGCAAAAGAAATGAGTGAGATTTAGCAAGGACATACAAAATGAGCTCCACTCTCTCACTGCAAAAGGCACAAATGAGGCCACTGAAGCGCTAAAAGCTGTTCACTACCAGTTGCCTGAAATTCTGTTAACATTGACCAGAGTGCTCAATGTTAACAGAATTATTATCACAGTCAGACTATGAGCAGTTTGCGCGTTCTGCCTGTATCTGAGTGGGTTTTCGTCTTCCATCGAACCAAAATATCCACAGAAGGTCAGATCCTCCAGCTAAGGTAGTCCTGACCAAGACTAGCTGAAGATCTGGAGATGGGTTCCCTGCTCCTGACGGGTTGCCCCAGATTGCAGGATGGGTCAAATGCGGAGGACACATTTCCCTGTAGAGACAATGAAGATACCTTAAAGACGCTGTACCAGATTTTTTTTAACGTCCTAAAAATGTGAAAAACAGACTTGTAAATGGTCACGGTAGATCTGTCACAGTAAAGCTAACAGCAACTTGCATGCTAACACACACTTCCTGATTCTCCAGTCAAAAGTTTGAACACACTTTGTTTCTTTATTTTCATGACTGTAGATTCTCACTGAAAGCATCAAAACTATGAATGACACATATGGAATGGTAAACTCAAAAATAAACTCAAAATAACTCAAAACTTTTTTAGACGTTAGACTTTAAAAAATAGCCATCTTTTGCTTTTATCACTGCTTTTGACCCTGGCAAGGCACACATGAAGTGAAAGCCAATTCAGGAGACTTCGTCATGAAGCTCATTGAGAGAAGGCCAAGGTTTGCAGCGCTGTCGACAAAGCAAAGGGTGGATACGTAAAATATTAAGTTGAGTTATTTAATTATTTTTCCCTCTGCTACATAATCCCATATATCTTGCTTCATATATTTGATGTCTTAATAGAAAAAATTGAAAGTGATACTCATAAACCCTTAATTAAGTAGTTCCTAAGCCTGAATCATGCTTAATAAACTATTTGTTTATTATGTAAAAGTCTTTGTTCATGTTTTATTAAGGCGTTAAATAGTGCAGTTATTACAAAGTGTTGCCTTTAAATCTCGTGTCTACTGTGTGTGCATTTCCTCACATACATCTGACTATAGCTCCAGTCCAGGGCGCCACGAGGAAACTGAAAAATAAATGTCATAAAATAAACATTTTAAATTGAAATGCTGAGTCTGATTAAAACGGCGGCTGGTCTAATCATGGCTCTGTAGAATCTGTCTGCAGAGATCGATATGGCGCCTTTAAAACTCCACTTGAACTAATTGTGCCTATGGGTATTTTTAACCTTCTCCTACATCTGTGTTTATGTTACGGTTTTGTAAAAATATATTTGTACATTTTATTTAATACGAGTCTCAGATGAATTCATGTGGAAGATGTGATGTGTTTAAATGAGCTGGAGAGGGAGACGCAGGAATCACTAAGCAGTACAATATGCTTGTCTTTGAAAAATATTATTCATAATATTTTGCAGTCAGTTATAATTACATAAAACATAATTACTATCTGTTACTCATGGCTGGCCTAGAAGCAGACTAAGCAGCTGCTTAGGGCCCGGAGGCCACCAGAGGGCCCCCAAGAGCCCATACATTTATACTGAAAAGAATGATTAGAATGTTTTTTTGGAAACTAAATGGTGCTCAGGTGTTTACACTAGTCTAAATATCCCTCTAAAACAATTAGATGTGTTTTATTTCCAGTAGCTAAATATGTGCTGCCAACATTTGTTTGTTTTTGAGTCGAGCAGTGGTGTGGACAGCTACATGTTTACACCAGTGAAACAGACCCTGCCGTCCTTACAAAGGTTTTATACTGTGGCTATTGCTGTTGTGAGCCTCTAGAATTTTCAGTCTTTTTACAACTGGTTGAACAAATATGAATATGTGGCACTGAAGTAGCGAGGGCCCCAACGGCAAATTCTGCTTAGGGCCCCCTAAAGGCTAGGGCCGGCCCTGCTGCTACTTAACATCTTTCTATTACAGCCCTCCATATTTACACCATCACTGCAGATGGACAGACAAAGTGCAGTTCTCTCATGGTTGAACTTGTCCATTAGCAGGTCCCGGGGATTCAGTCATCACAGACCCAACAATCAAAAGACAAAAAGAAAGTGAATAAAATGTAAATCTGTCAATTGGGCAAAAGTTTTTGCAGTGACAGAATTCCATTTCTTTAGTGATGGAACCAAACTGGACGACTGAGGGATTTCAGACTGAGTAATAAGACAGATATCATGAATTAGTTGAAATAATATCTCTAGAAAGCACTTTTTGAATGGCACATTGCATCTTAAATCTTTACCTCAATTTCATGCCTCACAGAAAGGACAAACATTTTCAACTGTGTGAAAAACTCCAGAGGACCCCCCCAAAGACAAACGAGTTCATAGACTTGATGTGTGTCCGAGATCTGCAGCTGTTTTCGTAGAGACCGGAAAAGGTACAATGAGAAGAATGACATGGCACGGACCAAATATATTTTGATGTAAGTTCACTGAGGACTCAGAAGACAACAGTCTGTTTGGGTTAGGGTTAGAGTGTACAAATACAGTAACAGCTGGAACTACTCGTGATGTTCAAAGTGACAAATATGTACAGATGGACTCACTGAAATTGACCTTTACCTGCCTGAGCGGTTTGCAGATAAGAGCAGGACTCGGGCTGGCTTCAAAACCTCAGACTCCGGCCTTAAGTGAGACTGGGTTTGGTTTGAGATGGTCAGGAGCAGACCTCCAACCTCTACGTCAGTGCAGATGTTTTCCACCGCTGGAGACACCATCAGTAGAAGAAAGTTCAAGGATTCTACAGCACAAACAGACATGCTTTTACTGCAAAGTAATTGTCACATTTGCTCTAAGTGACTTTGTGCAACAAGATGAATTCTTGTACAACATCAAAATAAAACAAAATAATACATCATCACCTGCTGCATTTGAGCTCAGATCCACTGCTGGATTTGAGGCATCATCTTAGTTGGAGCAGACGTCAGAGAAGAAGCAACAACATGAACGGAAACAATGATGACAGTGATGACAACGGATGCAATGTTTAAATTTATTTTTTGTTTTCTACCATGTTATAACTTTGTTCCCTCATCAAAAACATGCCTGATGAGGTTTTAGATGTCACCCGTGCATGTTTGAGTAATTTAGCGATCTCTCCCGGGCCCTATTTGAATCCTCCTTGCGCTTAGCTGTAAGTTTTTGTGCAATTCTCCGCTCACAATCCCACATCACCCATGCTCCCACACAGCAATTCTCCATAAATATACAAAAGCAGGATACAAAACTGTACACTACAACTTCACAAACCTGACGCGATGTGCAGTAGTTTCATTAGCGGGATGCAGCTGATTGTGTTGTGATAGCGCTCTGAAGGGGGAGGGACTTGAACGGGAGCAAAGGGAGGGGAGACTCAGAGTCAAAAACAAAAGTGAAATTTATAAAACATGGCATGTTTCTGATGAGGGGAACAACGTAATAAAAAAAGTCTGAAAAAGTCCAAAAAATGTCCATAATATCCCCTTTTTAAATTCAAACTGACTTATCAATTAAAAATGATTAAAGAATTGAATTGACAAGCAAATTGCTAACTTACTTCCCATCCCTCATGTTTAGCAGCTCTAAGAAGCGGCACATCTCTTTCTCCACACAACAAACTCTATAAGCAGACACTATTTAAACCCATTGTCTGCCTCTTGAGCTGGTGCAAAACTCAAAGTATAGAAAGTAAAACAAGGCCAATTTAAACTCCATAATACGTCTGCTCAGTGCATTCTTTCACTCGAGGCACGGCACTTATGGAACGCTAAAGGAGATGCGCGAGGATGCACGCTATGAAAAACAGTTTTGTCTCTTCTGTTTTGAAGGAAGTGCAGTCCAACATCTCAAGGTGAAATCTGACTGCTTCCAAAACACAAAGTGCTGAAATATTTACGTTTAAACAAAGACGAGGAGATTTTTAAAGTTTAAGGTGAGCTCAGGCTAGCTCTTACCCTAAGCGAGACAGAGTGCGCTAATGTTTGGAGTGAGAAAATAGTGTGCATTATTTGTGTTGTAATTGGCCTTTAAACATGCTCTTGAGTAGCTTTGCTTTGACATCTCTGCTTTCAGAACTTAAAATATGCCTGGGTTTT
>JACM01002164.1:0-10895 GCA_000787095.1 Periophthalmodon schlosseri | reverse complement strand
CCTCTAGTCGGGCGCCTCTAGTCGGGCACCTCTAGGCGGTCGCCTCTAGTCAGGAGCCTGTAGTTGGTCGCCTCTAGTCGGGCCCTGTAGTCGGACGCCTGTAGTTGGGCGCCTGTAGTCGGGTACCTCTAGTTGCTCACCTCTAGTCGGGCCCTGTAGTCGGACGCCTGTAGTTGGGCGCCTGTAGTCGGGTACCTCTAGTTGCTCACCTCTAGTCGGGCCCTGTAGTCGGATGCCTGTAGTCGGGCGCCTCTAGTCAGGCACCTCTCGTCGGGCGCCTCTAGTCGGACGCCTTCAGTTGGATACATTTAGTTGGACGCCATTGTGTTTGAGGCAGACGCCTCTAACGCACGTTATGGATGTGAGAAAAATACTTGCTGCGCGTCCAGGGCGTCGGTTGTGGCCTGCGAGTACGTTTGGATGTTTTGTGTCTTGTGTCTTTGTGAATGATGCAGACCAGGTTGAGAGAGTGGTTTTGACACACCAACGGAGGACATCGGCTCAGTGGCGGCGTGTCTGCGTTCACGACAAGCCTTTATGCTAATTAAGTTGCCACTGGTTTGTAGCTGATGTCTTTCTCCTTCTTCCAGATAATGACGTTGCTACATCACTGGAGCGGAGTCTCTGTTTGTTTGACAAAAGTTCAGCTTTTTCACGCTCAAGACACGCCACGTCAACGTCAGATTTACACCGTGCTAGCGCTTGAAAAAGCGCTGCAGAAACACAAGACGGTCTAGACCATGTCCACCATACACTCTCCATGTAAACCTGACGCCTCTAATGCCCTGGTCGTGGCATAAAACAGACCTTTCTCACAAAAGAAAGGACCTGTCTGAGTTAAACTGGGCACACTTAGCTAGTGTGGATAGATTATGTTTGTTTGGCTTGTAGGACTCCAATTGTTAACCGGCTTTAGGGGATATTACGACTATAGAGTTGTGGTTGATTAAATTGGTCAACTAAAAAGAAGGCAAAAAATACTAAATCTTCAGCTCACTCACTTCTCTGTGGAGTATTCAGACGCACTAGTGGCACCAGTTTATCCAGTTCCACATGTTTTGGATAATTTCGTATTAATTTCTTGATGTCTGTTCATTTATGAGCTAAATCATGTTAAAAGAGTCCAACCATAGACTGTATATATAAATGGACATAGGTAACCTGCTAGCAACCACATTACAAACAGAAAGTGAGCATGGGCCGTGCTTCTGGCTCCATCGACTCTGGCTCCAATTCCCTTTCCTATTGAAAAACTGTGGCCCCTCTCTCTGTAACTGCTGCTGTCAGACTCGTCATTTTGGTCTTAAAATGTCCGTATTACCCCACTCTACATGATCCTGGGGTTTTTATTTTGCTGTTCTGTCTGTAACTCAAGATATGAACATTAAAAACAGACAAATCAGGCGCCTTTTTCCCCGAGGTCTGCGTTGCTAAGCTCCCGCTCCCTGTTATGATACTGATGCTCGGAATTACAAATATGGAACTCGGCTCCAAATTCTAACTGCTCCAGCCTCGATGAGCTTCATTTGACGGGAGCCGAACGCTGTAGGTGATGTCACACTCACTTAGTCCACTTCTTTATACAGTCTATGAGTCCAAAGTGTTATGGGTTATAATAGTACATTACACCTGCCTGTCTCCATGGAGATGTTATTTGCATGCCTGGAGTGTTCCACAGTACGGCATTACATGTATCTGTCCTGCGTCTTCCTGCGTTCAGTTACAAGTGTTATTACTGCTAAAGCGAAATACCTCAAAAATGAAGCATTCTTTAGGGCTGTTGTCGTTAAGTTGTTTGTTTCCTAGTAGTTTTCGCATGAACTCCCCCTGCAGGTGTAGTCTTGTGAGTGCAGTCTGGGTCAGATGCACAGAGATACGGAATAGTTTTGAGAGCTGTAGTCGCCACGCCCCCTTTTTAGTCGACTAACCCATCAGCACATGTCTTTATAATTTCTTTAGTCGACTACAGCCCTTCCTGCTAGCGGGCTCGCTTCTCCACAGAACAGATCTTTACAAAGTATTCAATTTGTTGTAAGCAAAATAAAATACCCCAACGCATTTTCTCCCCTATTTTAGTTTGTACAAGTAAACAGCCATGAGATTTTGTATTTAAGTTCAACAAACGTGAGAAGCAGGCTATCAAGTACTTCCTTCTGAGATACACTGCACTCGTGCGTCAAGCAACTTCATCTGCGAGCGGCGGGCGAAAAATGAACTTCATTTAACAGATACTCAACCAAAAGTACTCCAAACACGATTACGATTCAAGTATTTACATCGTGTTGAAATCATTGCGCTCTCCTCCGTAAAACCATCGCATCAGTGACAATGTTTTAACCATGTTCATCAGGTATGCGCTTCTGAAGATAAAACGGACAATATATTACACAAAACCATCAGTAAACCATGTGTGTGCGCATCACGTACTTCCACTTCCCCATCAGCCGTTCTGTTCCTCCGCACACATCGCACATCGCAGCAGTTGTAGAAGCGCTTTTACGCACGGCACACTGCAGCGAGTGGCAGCATCCCGTTCATTCACAAAACAGCAGAATTCCAAACCAGCGCAGCTCACTTAAAACAATACAATCCCACTTACCTCTCCAAAACGAAGCGAAGGCACGTTTCTGTCGCTTATCAGCACCGCCACGCATCCATACCAAACTTTTATCTGCAATTCCACGTCGTAAACCCACTACAGGTCCAGGTATCGGCGTGTAGTCTCAGTGCCAGCGGAGATTTCAAACTGGTGTCACCGGTGTATTCCTTGTGGTAAAAGTGAAATCTGAAGCGTAAATGATGATCGGTGGAGCTCCAAAATGTTCGGCCGTACGACAGCGCGTATCCTCCCCGGCGTAGGTGCGCGGAGCCCGGTTCTAGAGCTGCTCCGTGGCCGTTAGTGCAGCGGCGCGGAGCCAGTGAGTGAATACAAATGTGGCCATGCTTCTCCTGCTGCGGCGGAGAGCGAGAGAGCGCAGACTCCCGGGTCCTACAGCGCACGGAGCATTACGCACATTACGCACGGAGCTGAAGGCACGGATCCGGAGAGCTGAGGAGGCACAAGGAGACGCACGTTAGACCGGGGTGGCGAGGTCGATGGGCAGCATTATTAGATTTGTATATAGGTTGCTCTTTAGGTGTTTGATGAGAGTCCATTCATCCATATATTGTATTTTTAAGCTCTAAAAAAGTACTCGCGTTTACTAGCGTCAAAACGAAAGAGAAACTTATAAAACATGTTAATACCTTGTTTTAGTAGCATTTTCAAAACAATAAAACATAGTAATCTAAATGTGTTATGTGTTAGGAGTTAATACCCCACAGAAGTAAAATATCCTCTCTTTAAGTCATTTTTTTCCCTCCCTAAATAAAGCCGGCCCCTGTGGACAGGAGCGCAGGGGAGCAGACTGGGAGGGCGGGGCCACATATTAGTCTCATATTAGGAGATTATAATTCATGTCTCACGTCTAATCTACCCAAACACATGCTAACTCAGCAGAGACAGCGCAGGTCAGAGTGCCTTTTGTGGAGGAGAGGGAGGAGGGGGGAGGGGGGGAGAAGAGCTGGAAAGGGTTAATAGATTAAACTTTGTCATTTTTTAAACTATATATTTATTTGTAACGTGTATAGGCTAGGAGATTCACAAATATTACATGAAGAATTGTTAAATGTGTTTTTGTTCCACACTGAACGAGCCACATTGACGACTGAATTTTGAGTTTAGAGGAATTATAAAATAATAAACTGTTTAGGGACATGGTGAAGTTCAGTTATAAGTATTTGAACAACATAACATTTTTAACAATATGTCAAAGTATTTCTCTTTTCATATTACTAACAGAAAAAACAAAACACCAAAACACATGAGGATGAAGAAAAATATATGGGACACTTTAAATTGAATGTTTCGTTTGGAGGGTCCACCACCTGCTTGTCTCCATGGAGACATGCTTTGTCTGGAATATTCCACAGAATGGCATTAAACTCATTTATCTCTATGGAGACTAGGAGGTGATGCCACCAGGCCAAACAATAAGTTACATTTAAAACATGTGAAGCATTAAAGCCACAATGTGTAACTTTAAATAAAAGCGTGTTTTCATTGCACTGAAAGTCCTGGAGGAGACAGGCCTGCTGCTTGTCTCCATGTCGTTCCTTCGGCTGTAATATTCCACAGTGTGGCTTAAAACTTCCGCAGTATGGTTTTAACTTTCTGTTTCCATGGAAACATCCAGTTGACTTTCAACTCCCAGAAAGTTTCACACTGTCACTTTTACATGGGACTGGAGCTGTGCCCAATGTCAGATTTAATTACATAATGATACGTGAATAGGCCTTTATACAAATGGCTCTCCAGCGCCCCCTGCAGAGTAAAAACATTGGAAGTTTTGAATCACATGTGAAGCCAGGGTTGATATGCAGCCCTCACTGAAACATGCCCTTTACAGTCATAGTTTCCGAGGGCCCTTTATCACCGCTTTCAGTTTCAATCAAGTTATTACAGAAACAATGTGTAACATTAAGATTTTAAATTCTGTAATTCCATTATTCTTTATTACAAAAACATTGGACATGACGTCCAAGTTGTTTCTGTTATAATTTGATATTTTGGTTCAAGACGATTATCCAATCAGAAAGCAGAATGGTCCTCACATGACTCTCTCATTTGTGTTGCCAGTTTCAATGCTGAAATCCAGTTGGTTTAAACCTAAAATGCCTCTCTCTGATCTGAATGGTCACTACCTAAACCCCAGCACCTGCAGAGAATCATGAATCAGTGCTAGTGCAGCCTCTGCAGCTCAGTGAGTGAATTCTGGAGGTTCTTTCACATGAGGCCTGGTGAAAGCTGTTTTCTTTAAAGATTATAATTCATCAGGACTAGATTCTGTCACTTGTTTCAATATTATGTGTAAGACAGTCCTTGTGGGTGTGACTGTGTACTTTATATGACTATGTACTTGATACTATAGTATCGAGTTAAAGCTGCTTAGATAATAAATAATAAAAATAAAAACTCAAATATATATTCACCATTTGTTTTGAACCCTGGTTTACACTTTTGTCATTTCTTGACCATAACACAGCTCTGAAGTGAAAACCATTTCAGGAGACTTCATCATGAAGCTCACTGAGAGAACGACAAGGGTTTGAGCTCCACAAAGCAAAGGGAGGAGACTCTGAGGATTTGAATATAAAATATATTTTTTTGTTATTTAACTTTTTCTCACTATATAATTCCATATACTGTATCTTGCTTCATATAGTCGAGGTTTTCTGTTTGTAAAATGCAGCAAGTTGTAAACACTGACCGCGATGGTGTGTCCAAACCCTTGACTGGCCGTGTATAAGAGTCATTAAAAAGACTTAAATCAGGGCTGTGCAGTTGATCAAGATTCAGGTCTGTCTCATAGTCAGTGATCAGTTTGGGGGTTTTTAATGGAGAGGTCAACAGCCGATGCTCTGTCAGTGAGACTGTGTTTGGAACAGACAGGAGACTTTGGTACAAACATTTGAACCATTTTTTTATGCTGTAAATGGCACTAATTTAAATTTTGTATTGTTTATATAATGTTCAAATTCAATCAAAAATAGATTTTTTGTCATATCACCAAGCCTGTTAAAAGAAAAAAAAAAAAAAAACAAACATCAGTAACTGCCTTAATATAGTTTATAAAGTTGACCAAACCACTCACTCCAAATGAATATTACAAACTGAAGGGGAAAAAATTTTAATTAAAGTTTTGTCGCCAACTCATAGCACAGAAGTTTGCTTTAGTAGAAGCCGCTAATGCTAACGTACCCAGTGTAGCGTGTCTAATGTGGTTAAAGCATGGGAGCAGGGGATTTCTGAGCCGCTGGTCAGATTAATAACAATTATCTCTCATTAGACGTAAACCTCATTAGTCTCAAGGTCCTTGTGTAGAGGGTGACATGAAAAACGACGCCCAAGATTGGATCAGACAACTGTGGGAGAAGCTATCAGGAAGTGTTTTTAAAAGAATGTTTTTATATTTATTTGGAGGCAGCAGGCTGTGATTGGCTGATGGGGACAGACAGGTAAACGGAACAAGGAAATACTGACTTTGAAAATGGTCACCTCTTATTGTAAGACAAAGTACAACAATCCCATGTGACCCTGTGTCCAGAGCCTTCACCTGCAGATAGAGACACATACAAGTGTGTCATCCTCAGTAAATGGACAGGCCTCATGTGAAAGAACCTCCAGAATAAGCTCAGTGCACAGCTGGCTGACTGTGTCTCAAAGCTAATGCTAACGTTTACTAAAACGTAAAAATATATGTTGTATATTACTTCAGTTTGTCAAGTTGACGATTCAGATCAGAGACAGGCATTTTAGGTTTAAACCAACTGGATTTCAGCATTGGACTGAGCACTGGCAACTCAAGTAAGAGACACTTGTGATTCTGCTTTCTGGATTATCGTCTTGAAATAAAGCACCAAATAACAGAAACAACTTGGCCATTTGATTTGAACATGGTTACCTCATATCTGGCGACACAGATAGGTCAAGTTTATGAAATTTATCATCAAAATCTTACATACTGTCCCTTTAACAAAAGCCTAAGTCTAACCCGGTTTCCCTCTCCCCAGACGCTTCCTCCAGCCCCACTCTGAGGCACAGCGGCCCTGCAGAGGACACTCATCTCAGGTGTTTGTGATTGGTATTAAACTCTATTAAAGTATAACAGTGGTACTTTAGCAGAGTGAACAGACTTTTGGCTCTTTAGGGAACTATACAGAGTTTGGTCTATTAAACTTAGCTGAGTCATAGTTACAAGCAAATAGATGGTTTTCGCTTTGACGCCCTGCAAACATTACAAATCAGAACTACGGCACTGCACCCCAAAGGACCGTTTTACTTTTTACATTGTCAGAGTTGTGAATTCAAGAGAATATATTGTGCAAAATTGACTTTTCAGAGTGTTTCTCATTTACCCTCTCAATTTAGACTGATTTGTGCATGTTTGAACTTTATTCTCCAGCATTCAAAACGCCATTGCACTGAAAACCTCTGTTGTCCTGTACCCCCCAGACACGCCCACTGTGACATATTTACTCTTCCTCCTTTTTCTTAATTTATGATATGTGTACGAGCCATTTTGGCACAAATGAAACAAAAATCCGCTCCTCGCTGCAGCTGTCCATAGGCACACTGTGATGACATTTACAGTGACATGGGGTATTAAAGAGGGGGTATTTTACTTCTATGGGGTATTAAAGAGGGGGTATTTTACTTCTATGGGGTATTAACTGTAACACATAACATATTTAGATCTCCATATTTCCTTTTATTGTTTTGAAAATGCTATATACACCAAAAACAACATATTAACAGCCTATGAATGTTACATATGACTGAAGAACAGAGAGTTAATGACAGCCATATTGGATTTGTATATTCAGGGTAGACACAATGTAGCTGCAGGCGTTACTTTTACACCACTTTCCAATTTGGCAATGGCTTTAAGCTGATTTTCACTCTGCTGAAGGAGGAAGGAGGTGTCTAAATGTGTCCATAGCTTTCACAAACCCTTTGGAACATTGTTAAAGAGGGGGTATTGCCAAATCAACTTTTTTTTTTTTAGCATTGTCTAATGTTATAACGTTGTTCCCTCATCAAAAACATGCCTGAAGAGGTTTTAGATGTCATCCATGCATGTTTGAGTAATCTAGCAATCTCTCCCGGGCCCTATTCGAACCCACCTCACGGTTAGCAGTGCAAGCTTGTACAAGTCTCCGCCCACAAGCCTAAGTCACCCATGCTCCCAAACGACAATTCTCCATAAATATACAAAAACATGATACAAAACTGTACACAGCAACTTGACAAACCTGATGTGATGTGCAGTAGTTTCATTAGTGGGATGCAGCTGACTGTGTTGTGATAGTGCTCTGAAGGGGGAGTGACTTAGCACAGAGGCAGGTAGGTTCCATAGTGGTCCATGGGCGTATACTAGTCTATGAGTTCTTATACTTGCTTTGAGAGTGCAGGGGGGTTAGGGGCTGGGGGGACATTCGGACACAGCCGTTGTCTTAGTCAGTAGTTGTTGGTCATTGAGATTCCACAGTGGTACAGAGGACAGGGGAAAGTGAGGAGTCAGCTTCCCTGTGCGGCTCGCTCTGCAGAGTCTGTGCCACATCTGCAGCTTGTTCATCAAACTATAAACGCTACAGCGCCATAAGGACAAGCATGAATCTACAAATATTATCAGTCGTCTGTTCACAGTCAGGACAGGTGCGGAGGCAGCGATGCGCCGACACAAAAGGTTTACTGCGAAGCTAAATACCACACGGCCGCACGCTATGTTATGAAATATGGATCTGCATGATTACAAGGGTGTTTAAATGATGTATATAACTGGTGTGCACTGGAGGGGAGGAGCGATGGAAGCTAGTAAGACAAGAAACTGGGTTTAAATTATTCTACTGTTGAGCGGGGGGTTTTGGAAGTTAGTGATTCATGGTTTAAATATTGTGAATTTATGGCGCTTTTAACCGTATTTCAACAGTGTTTCCTCATCATTAGTTTATTCAAAGTTGTATTCTGAACGGAGGTTCTTTCACATGAGGCCTGTCCATAAACTGAGAATGAGACACACTTGTATGTGTCTCTGCAGGTTAAGGCTCTGGACACACAGGCTCAGTTGGGATTGTCCTACATTTGAAACTGTAATATTGCAAATTACATACAGTTCCTTTAAAGCCTATACAGTTTTGGTATTTTTGCTCCCTCAGACTTGTGGATGACCAATTACTGTTGGCTAAATATGACCTATTGTAAGTAGGGGTTATCAACAGTATCGAAAATCAGACATTAAATCGGTAATAAAACTAATATTGAAACTAGATACTCATTTGAGCAGGTATCGATACTAAAAAGTCCCATTCAGAGGACAGAAATGAACCTTTCCTGAATATCTTTAGAATGATGTTGAGCTGTATCTTTCACGAGTATAAGACACATAGACTAGTACACGCCCATGGACCACTATGAACCTACTGGACACTGAGGATTACACGGCCACATAAGGCCATTATAAGGCCACATGGGAATAGAAAACAAAGTACTACCATTTAATGTGTAAAGAAAGAGTTTACTATCATTGGGGTATTGGAATCAGTATTGAGTATTGAGTCTATCATCAACAATACTGGTGAGATTCGGAGCAGACTTTCTCCCCTCTCTCCGCTCTCTCTTCTCTCTCTAACAGCTCGGCCCTTCACCTGTTCAGACTCTGGTTTAGTCCGTTGTGTGCTCAGTTGCATCATTCATGCCCACAGCTCTCACATGCTGAATAATTCTCACCTGATTAGTTTATTCCTGATCCCCAAAGCAAACTGAGTCAACATTGTCCAAAACATTAAATGATCTTCAATAGTGCTGCAGACTACATCAACAGAACCAGGTTTAAAGTTGAGTTGAAGTAAAAACACCCAACTTTATGCTGCGTTCTGACGGGGACCTCAAAAATGCATTGGATGCCCCTACTTAGACGCCCCTAGTTGGATGCCTTTGCATTTGAGGGCAGATGCCTCCGTTGCGTCCAGGGCGTCGGTTGCGGCCTGCGAGTGCCTTTGGATGTTTTGTTTTATGTCTTTGTGAATGACGCAGACCAGTTTGACAGAGTGCCTGCAGTGTATTTATTACATAAAACCCATCAATGGAGGCCATCGGCTTGGCGACGGCGTGTCTGGGTCCATGACTAGTCTTTATGCTACTCGGTGCGCCCGGCATAATTAAGTTGCTGCTAGTTTGTAGTTGATGTCTTTCTACTTTTTTCCGGATAACGATGTCACCACATCACTGGAGTGGAGGCTCTGATTGGTTGACGCAGCGTGTCAAACGCCAAAAGTTCTGCTTTTTCACCTCTGGCATCTGACGCTTTAGACGCGTGAAGAGAGCGTCCAACGTGTGAACAGAGCGTCCAATGAGTGAACGCTCAAAACGTGCCACGTCAATGCCAGATTTGCGCCACACTGATGCTTGAAAACGCGCCGCAGAAACGCAGGGCAGCCTAGACACCTCCACCATAGACTTTGCATGTAAACTCGATGCCCCGGACGCCCTGGTGTGAACGCACCAGAACAGAGATCAGAAATGTGTGTAGTATATGTCCTTTGAGGTACATTTTCAAGGCTTTTCCAGCTGTTTAGCCCAGATGCCCTTTCCGAATCCAAAGTTACATAATATTCTGAAAGGAAAGGGGATTGCCTGGCTCAGGTGCACAGTGACATTAGGAACTTAGACAAGGGTTCACTGGCTAACTTGTGGTTAGTTGGTGCAGCTGCTTTAATCCACTCTAATCTGTTCTAACAAAAGACTGATTGAAATCGTGTGTCAAACTCAATATGCATTTTTATAAAAGCCACACATGAAGAGAATGGTTTGACAGCACTGTCAGACACAGAAGTCCTTTGGAGTTAACCTAAGAGAAAGAATAAAACACGCTACTCTTCAAAAGCAAACTTGAATATCTGTTTTTCAAAGATATGCAACAGCCTTAAACATCTGACTGTAGATATAGTGCATTTGTGTAAGCTTAGACTGCAGCAGACGAGCAGAAATCGATCGGGCCTGGAAGGCTGATATGAAGCATACTTTAGAACATTTGATTTTCAGTATGGGAAGAGATTCCTCATTTGTGTGAAAAGCCAATCTGGCAGAGTGCAGATATCTTTTCTTAACTGGTCGATACACCCAGAGTCTATATGCTCACAAATAATATTGAACATATGAAAATGCATAGATTACTCAGTTGCATGATCAGAAAAAAACTAAACTCTCAATTACTTAAGACAAACACACACTAGTTTTATTTTTTAAAGAGGAATTATTATGTAAAATCAAAATCAACTTTTATGAGCTTTTAACT